>VZUI01020161.1:0-52037 GCA_013401135.1 Cettia cetti | reverse complement strand
AAAAAAAAAAAAAAAAAAAAAAAAAAAAAAAAAAAAAAAAAAAAAAAAAAGAGATGGATACTCAAAGATTAAAGCCAAACATTTGAATTGAATAGTACCATATTTCTCTTCTTTACTTTCTGATGACTGTAATGTATGAACATTTCACTGTCCATCATATCTATGGGCAGAATAACCCAAGTGACTTAAGCCACAAACCAATCCTATAGTTTCTTCTCTTAAAACAGATTCCTGGACACACAAACACAGACTGTTCCTGTGGGTCAGACAAAATATTACCTGCACTGGACAATGATAGGCAAAAGTTCCTTGTGGTTACCTTTCTGAGCAAGAAAAAGTATTTTATACTTCAAATTAAGCTTCAATAAATATACATTACAGAAACTGCAAAATGCACACATGCACAAAAAAACACCACAAGTTACTTCAAGATGTGAGTATACATTCAAATTTGTGTGTGTGACACACATATATGAGAATATACAATTCAGGTAAAAAATACAACTCTTACCTTATTGCACTTGCAGATAAGTGGCCATAAGAACCACTGGCTGACGAACTGCTACGAGAATTATTGAGAATTGTGACCAAGGAATTTGGAGATGTCCGTATCATGGTCTGAAGGTCAAAGCTGTGATCAGACAGAGGGGATATGGACAACGTGCGCTTTCGGCTTGGTCTAGCTGACAACCTCGGACTTGGAAACCTGGCGCCTGTTACATAAACACAAATAATTACCCACCAGGGTACTTCATCGGATTTATCTGTTATCAGTGATGGCTAGAGGGAGACACCAGCACACTGTGACAAGCCTGCTCTCTTCACTTGTGATCTACTGGCCACAATTGAGGAAAATTAGGAAGAAAAATCTTTCTTCCTATGGTTTACCCCAGGGGAGCTCTGTTTATTAATGTTCAAGCAAAATGATAAATGGCTAAACAAAAGGAAAAGACTTTTATGAGTTATCCCTCTCATTTCTGATGATTTATGAATCTGATGGCTTCTTAGACATTCACATCATTAATTCAACATGAGCAATGAGACAGTGGTTCAGATGTGGGATACCAGCAAGCCCAAACCCACAATACTTTAATACATACAGCCAAACCTACACATGTCAAATACAGCAGAGAAATGAAGAGCAGCTTTGAAATTAAGAGCACCATTGTTGACCATAATTCTTCCAGGGGAAATTTGATGCAAAACAAAAAAATCAGGACTAAACCAAACACTAAAAGGGTCAGCTCTATCAACAGAATTCAGATTGACATTCAGAGGACTAAAATGAGAAACATTTTAGTAGGCTTTATTTGAATTTGTCCAAAATCCCATGATATTCTTTTATTGGGGTATATAGGGGCCTACAACTGCTAAATTCCTTTAAAATTGGAGATTAGGCTTTTCAAAGCAGCAAAGTGAAGGCAAACATACAGAGACCACTTAAATAAATACATATTACAGTTCTAAATTTTATGTCCTGTGCAGAAAATCTCTGCCTCTTCTGATCTATTTTACCATGTCATCCCAACTCTCTGTAGTCCTGACAGAAGATATATCACCTTAAATTTATTCCATTTATTTAATTATTTTCTATCTTGGTTGAGAGCAACCAGAGAATTAGCTTCCCCAATGCGTACTGAACAATTTCCTTTAACAGTACTGCTGCTTCTACCTTTTTAATCCCTTTAACCTGTAGTAAAGGACTGAATCCTAATGATCCTGACAGCCAGGGTCATGCAGGTCTTGGGTTTGATGCCTATTTTACAGCTACTTCTCCTAGAGTGCCTGACTTTCTCTGTAACTTGCTAATAATTCACAGTTGGCCACAAACATCCAGGATAAGTCTGCCTTTCCTAACATACTTTGTGTCCAGGATCATTTTTTTCAGGGTATTTAAGTTTACATGCTAAAAATAACCAGTAGAAGAGCCCAAATGACCCTAATTAGAATCATCTCAAGATCAGAGCTAGATTAGAATCTATTAGTATGCTTTCTTACACACCTGAGTGGGCTTCCCTTCTTTCTGTGCATACTAGCCAAGATTTTAGCATGGTATCAAGGACTGCCATTTTATTGCTATTGTGACTGTGCAATCAGTTCTCCCTTTTTAATCCTTCTCTTTGGCATTTGGGTAATACGGAGTTTTGTGCCTTCCTGCTCCAATCTTTCAATGAATATTCAAGTTCTTGATCCATCATTTAAAATTTGGGTATAGCCATTTATTTATTCATAAAACCTACCATATGCTATTTTATGTAACCTGTTTTATCTCCTTTTTAGGAGCTTGCTATTGTACTGTGTCTGATATTTTATTAGTGTTATGCTTCATGTCTTTCAAAGGTAGAGAACTTTCTCTTGTGCTAAAATAAGAAACAACAATGATTAGCAGCTGTAAGAAACTGCAATATATCTAACAAGGAAATACAATATACATGTCATGGTAAAACAAAAATAGTAGTAATTTGCACTTGCATCTTTCATCCACAACTCTTCTCTGCTGACTGTTCAGCTGGAATGAATTAAAACAATGTCGCTGAAGTAAGCGCTTATAATGTAATTTACCCCAGATGAGGATACAATTCAAGTGCTTTATCATGGTTTTACAGGAGCATAGCTAAGTACAGACATTATACTCTTTGCAGTGCCCTGCACATTCTCAAAAACTGCAAAGACTTCCCTCCTCCTCCTTCTTGCCCTTTCTGGACTGAACCAGCCTCCTTTACCCCTTGCCTAAGTCATGCTATGGCTCTTGCATGTCTGCCCACTCTTGTTACACCTTTGCCTTGCCTACCAGCTGCTGCCAGGGCATCCCTGTGTTTGCTCTGGATGCACGAGATCTGTGGCCAAGGATGGAGAAAGACACTCCTTACAGCTGTCAGGGGCAGCGCCAGGGCTTGAGCCACACATACAGTAGTCTCAGGCTTCCTCTGTTCCTCCAGGCAGCACCTGTTTCAGGCCCCATCCAGCTCTGGGAATTCAGCAGTGCCCTCCATCTACCTGCGACAGGAACAATCTCCTAAGGGAGTATCCTGCAAAAAGGGAACATTTCTGCTTCAACCAGGCAAGAGCTCCACAGAGTCTGACCACAGGAGACAGGGATTCAATTCAAGGGGGACCATGACTTTAAAAACTGAAAATACAATTGAACAGAATTACTATTTTGCCATATATTCATGGTTTAATTAGGTCTCACATGTCCAAAAAGCCTTAAGCATGAGCTTGTTACAGGACATTGGCTTAACCATTCATTTAGCATAACATTAGTTTTAGTTTGTATGCTACTATGAAAAGTAATAGGTCACAATTTGTTGGTGCCTCTGAATACTAAACCAAATTTTCCAGCCTTGGCCAGCACTTATTTTACAAACAAACACTTCAATACTTATTTATCAATTTGAGATATTCATCTGCTCACAGTGCTCTTCCACCGAAGTATTACATTCCCTACTCAATAATGTTTTAAAATCAGAAAATGAAGGAGCACTGATTCACTAAAAATCCATTTACCTCTGTGGAAGTGCTGATAAAAAAAACATCAGCTTTGGCAAAGCATGCAAATGGAAGCTGACAGTGAAGATTTGCTTAGAAATGTCACTCTTTTGGAATAGACATTATAGAAATAAAAAGTCAGTAGTAGACAGCAAAGACTTGAGTGTGCCAACAAAAAATCCAGCAGGTGTCAGAAGAAAAGATCTTATTCTGAGGTGGAGATCAATTCTAAAATAACAGATATCTATCTCCATCATAAATTTCAAAAATGGAATATGCCATCCAGCAAATTTGCCCATGAATTTGATTCCTGAGTGGAAGTTTTTAGCATTGCTTAATCATTTATAAGGCAATCTTCAGACATGTATCATTTATTCCATCCCTTTAAATCAAACTTCATCAAACCTTTTTTATTCCCTTCCTTTAAATCAAACTTCTTTGAACATGTCTCAGGCACCAGTTTTTATTGAAGGCTGTGAACACAGGATATTTGGGAGGGGGGGGGGGGGTTTAAAGTAAAACCCTTTTTCTTTATTTTCCTTCTGCCTTCTGTTTACAGATGTGTAAAAACTTTATGAAAGTATATAATAAATTTTGTCTTAGTTTTCAAAATGATAAATCTGTCATCAAGTATGAGAGAAGAAGGAATGGCTTAGATACTCCACCCTCATTCTCCAACTGTGCTTGACAAACAGAAACCAAATGCAGTCCAAAGCTTCTCACTCTGGCTTAAATCCTTGGGGCTGGTGTTTGGGTTTGGCTGAAATAGCGTTCATTTTTTCCCACTGCAGCCCCCGCAGTGCTGTGCTTTGCACTGATAGCTGGAAAGGAGCTTCAGCTGCTGCTGAGCAGTGCAGGCACAGGACTGTCTTCCAACATTCCTCCCCATTAGCAGGGCAGAAATGGGCAAGATCCTGGGAGGGGACACAACCAGGCCAGCTGACCCAAACTGACCAAAGGGATATTCCACACCATATGATGTCAGCTCAGACATAAAAGCTAAAAAAAGGGTGGGCTGAGGGAGCATTCGTTATTTACAATGCTTGCCCTCTGGAGCAATCCCTCTACATGCTGGAGATCTGCTTCCCAGTAAGTGGATGGACATTGCTTGCTGGTGGGAAGTAGAGAATAAAAATTTTTGTTTTCTCTTTCCTTCTGCACATGCAGTCTTTCACTTTTGCCTGAGTGCCTTATCTCAACCTACTTGTTGTTTTCCATCTATTTTTCTCTCCCACGTCCAGCTGAGAAGAGGGAGTGATAGAGCAGTATGGTGGGCATTTGGAATCCAGCCAAGGTCAATGCACCACAGCTGCCCAAACTCTTTAGGTAAGCTGGGTTACTAGCAGAGCCTTTAATGCCAAAAGGAGTAGGTCAATACCAAGTACCTTTGAAAAAGAGAAACCTCCTGCTCTGAGTGAGGATAGACAAAAGTTAATCAGAGTGAGGATATTAATAATTTGGAATCTTGAAACCTCAGGAAACATATTTGTGTTCCATTGAACCTCATTTAAGAAAGTAAACTATATTCCCCAAATGAAAAGTCATCTATCAACCCAAAAGACAGTGATTTTTAAAATTGTTATAGTGCTAAAAGACGGGATATAAAAGTTTTGGCATTCAATATCTTTACAGCCACAACAAGCAATTTCAGTTGTGGCTACTGTGGCACTATCTACTCCACTCCTATTTTGATTCTATACTTAAGTTAACAAATCTGACTTTTTTAGAACAAACAAGAAGATGGCAAGGCTTGCTCAGGGTGTCTGGCCACCAAAACCGTAGAAAAGATTTATAGCAGCAGGGAAAATTTTGGTCCAGTTTTCATGCCACTCAGGACAGGATGAAGAAGAATTACAATTAAGCACACATAATCTTGGCTTTATTCTTCTGCCATGTATTAAACAGCTCATGGACAGCAAAGTTCAGAGCTTCAAGAAGTTTACTGCTCTTTGGGTAAGATTTAACCTCTGATTAACAATTCTTCCACTCTTATAATCCCCACCTGATATAAGTTTCCAGCACCACAGAGCAAAACAGAAGACCCCAAACTGCACATACTGTATGTAATACACTTGGGAACTCAGTGCATGCTGATGTTGGAATTACTATTTGCACTACAGGACGGAGTAGAGATTCTAAATTTCTGTGCTAGATGCAATATAAGCGCACAATTAGGAGACAGACTTGCTTCACAAAAGAAGAACAACATCTTGCTATTTGATTGTTGTATGGGACAAATCAGCAGCAACCTTTCAGTCAATTGAGTCAACTTACTCAGATTTTGATAGCAGATAATGAGGGAAAGTACTCATGTGTCTTCTGCTTCCTTTGACAAGACTGGGCAAAGGCGAAAGACTACTTTTACAATCACCATACAAATCCTTAAGAAGAAAGATCCAAACAAATGGCATTGCTTTGCATTGATCGCTGTACTTTGTTATTAAACGCAGACATGGGCATTCTTATTGGGTATTTTTTTTAAGTCTTAATATCAGCAATACTGCTAATTGTTTTGCTCTTGTTTCTAATCTAAAAATCTGACAAAGAAGAAAGGGGTTTTCTTTAGCATGATGAATGATAGGACATTCAGATTCCTACTTAATGACAATTAATTTACTGTATGCCCATGCAAGTTAAGATAGTTTTAATTAGTTTTTAAAAAGTAAAAGGGTAACTTCATACTCTATTTAGATAAAAGCAGCTATTGCCTGACTAAACACATTCTCATCAAATACAGAAGGTGAGTTGAGTGACCTTACTAGGATTCACTCTTATTTTAATTCTCTATTTACTGTTTAAAAATAACCCATTTGCATAATAGTGCAGTTTTTATCTCTAACTCTGAAAAAATGCCTCCTAATTGAAAAGTTGCTGGTATAATTAATCTCAAATGTGTGATCTTAATTTTTAAAAACAAACACAGAACAAATTAAAGTGTGCATTTCAAATGTATCCTAGCTAGACCTGGTGAACACAATTGTCCTTATTGAAGATGGTGTTTAGGTACCTTTTATGAATGGGCCGAAATTATGGGCAAAGGTCAAAATGTTTACTGTTAAATAACAAATTATAACATTCTAGGGACGCAAAGGATGCAATTCTATGTAGAATATAGCATACACAATCTCTACTAACACATGAAGATCCTTCTGCAAATGCCATTATTTGTATGAATACAGCAATGTCTTCTGTTTTTCTCAAGTTTTCTGGCATATATATAGGTATCTACTTTTCTAAAGGCTGAATAAACCCATTAGATCAACTCTTAATCCAAGAATGTGGTTTGGTACTACTACTTCAGACACTCTCTCACAGTAGGAATCAAAACCCTTGAAAACTTAAAATAACCCTACTCATTGAAAGTGAATTTTGACTAGATAACCTTTAAAGTTCCTTTTCAACCCAAACTATTCTAGGATTCTATGATCCTTTTCAAGGAAGCCATTCATTCATGCAAACTGGGAATTTGTCCTTGCAGCTGGAACACAGCAGAAAATTTACGTTACCTGAACACATGTAACAGTGTTTCCATTCTGCAAGGTATTATTAATAAGCATTCAGTGTTTCAGCAATGTGCCTCATCTCTCCCTATTCCTCTCAAAATCCAAATCAGGAAATATCATATTCTTAGCTTCAAGTACTGAAGTCTGCACATTAATTTCTGGTTTAAGTTCAGACTACTTGTGTGAGTTTATTGTGTTTCTGCATGTGCTCAAGGTATATTACTGCAAATTCTTTATGCATGCTACTGGTGCAGTGAGACTGATAATAGAAAATGAATTTTAAAAATCCTTCATTAGCAGGGAAACAGAATGAAAAAAGCTTTCCTGCGGTTTCACAGCTATCTGTCTTGCCTGATTTTTATAAAAATTATTGGTCAGTTAAGTACGTCACACTCCAAGGCATGTGCTCCGCAGGGCTAGCTATATATATTCCTATATTCCCATGTGTTCCAGAGGTAAACCTCCCAACACCCATGCTCCTTGAGATCACCAACTATGGTGTGCAGCCAACAGCAGGAAAAAGTAATTGCAGGTACACAAAAAGTTTAAAATTCTACAGGAAAATAAGGTTATCTGACACTATTGTATTGGTCTGTACTACCAAGCAAAAGTCAACATCACCACCTTTTCTTGCCACCATTTTCTATTGCCCTCATCAGAAGGAGCAGAGTACATCCTGAAAAGCATCTGTGACTCCAGGGGCATGCTCTGCACTATCCCTTCTGGTTGATCAAAAGAAACAGTAGCAAGCAGTTTGCAATGGGGTCCCCTATTTTCCTCCTTCAACAGAGAGAGAGAGAGACAGATTGGAGGACTGAAGGATGCTGAGCAGAAAAAGAACGCTTTTAATATTATGGAAATATTATGAAAAACTAAGTCAGGATCCTTGAGAATTCAGCCAACTGCTTCACTTTACAAGTGGTTGCTGGTCTATTGGTGTATGATACAACTTGTAAGTGCACCTAACTCTCGGAAAGGTGCAGGGCATGCCCTCCTAACAGAAAAACAGATGTAAACTTTCAGTTAACAGAGAGCTCATCAGGGAAATACTTAGCCTAACTATGAAAGTGAGTTACTGATTGCAAATAGAAAAGGACATTTTCAAAAGTACTCAAGCTCTGCTAGAAATAAAATTTATAACCTGTTTTCAGGAGCAGTCCTGCTCCTCTCCCTACTTTCTTTCAAAGTTTACTTTTAGGTTTGACATAACCCTCGTGCATTTGGCAATTAATTCTCTGGCCCTCCAGCCTCATGAGGAGGCTTATGTCAACTCCCACTTCTCCATCAGCACAGAGACCACAAACAACCCACGTGGTTCCCTTTGCAGGACCGTCTATATTTCCGGAAAAAAATAACTCACTATCCATGGCATGAAGATACTCCATATGAAGAGCCCCAGCTCCTGCAGTGGCAGCTGAAGGAATGATGTCTGCATACGGGCTGCGCTGGCCTGCCAACAGAGCCATCTGATGATAATATTCAGCTGGACTGACACCAGCGTGTGGAGCTAAAAAAAAAACCCATAAAAGTACCGTTAATGACGTAAGATAAACAAGAAGGAAAGTTTTATCACATTGCCGGTTTCTCTGGCTATTAAAACAGCTTGTTTATTTTTTAATGCAATGCAATATCTGCAATATGCCACCACTGGTCAATATATTTCAACCAATGATACTGTAAAGACACCATTCAAAAAACCAGCATGATAAAATATTAATGAGCTTGGTGATCTCATATTTTTGTATTTATTATTAAGTGACTGAAAAAGTGACAGGCTGACAGCAATGGAAACTAGTATGATTTATTTAGTGACATAAAAAAGCAGGAAAACCTTCCTAGCATTTTATTCACATTTACTTCATCCCTGGCCCAAAGGAATCTGTTTCTAAGGTAAACAGTATGGCTGAACTTCCACAATCAATCAGGTATCTGGAGTGTCTACTTAGGGGACTAGGTGAAACAGGGATAAAGCATGATTCCAGGACAAATAATAGCTGTCCATGAAAAACACAGGGTCAGTTTTTCAGGACAGACTGAAGTCAATAAATGTGACCATCCCATCCTTCAAAGTTCGTGTATAAATATACTTGACACACACATGCCTGTTTGCAGAGTCAACATCACAGACTGAACAGACTCTACATCCCATCAGTGAGGTTATCGTGATGCAGTCTTCTGATAATGACTTGAATTAGCTGTTCCCTCATGTCAAAATAACATGAGAGCTTCCTGTTCCCCTCCAATTTTCAAGCAGGCCTTCAACTAATGGGAAACACCCTGGACAGATACAAAAACTGGTATCACTTTAAGATCATATCCTCCCAGCAGGCTTCAGAAGCTACTGAAGATAGAGGGTCATTTCATGAACTTGTGTAAGACATACTGATAAAATAAGCTGGGCTCCTTCTCCTTGATCCTGACCCTGATCTACCACAAAACCTGAAGTGAACAGCCGTTGTCTCTGGTCTCACCCTGTCCCACTTGCAAAACAGTTTACACTCTGGTCACCACAAGATGGTATGCAAGCTTAGGGTTCTTTAGGTTAGTGGGCTGCACCCCAAGCTGGTACACCACATTATTTTTATATTCTTTCATTTTATTTAATGAGATTTTTCTTTAATCTCAGCAGCTGAATCTTGAATGAAAACAAAATTTGAGGCCAAAATTCTTTGAATATTGTTACCTACACAGCTACTAAAAAGATAATTTATATTTTCATTAGAAAATCAGATCGTAAATGCAAACCTTAGAAACAAAGAATCAAGGTTTACACTTCTAATGTTCTTTTGAACATAAACAAGGCATTGGAATTCGGAGAAAAGTTCAGCAACACATTTCTGAAGTGTATAGTCTGCCTTTATTACTGCCAAATAAAATGAAAGAATGTGCTTTTGATGTTAAAATGTTAAATATAACATATAAGAAAGGGTTGTGAAAAATAGAAGTACATCAAACAGGAATAGAAATGGCATAAAAAATGAACTGAGATAAATTAAAGGTTACTGGTATTTTTCCCAAATTACAATTTGATTTCACAATTAAATATAATCTGTTTACTTTCTGTGAAATGGTAAAGAAATTCTTCAGACCGAATTTTAAAAGATGGGTAACTTACACTGAATCACTGATTTTAAAGTTTTACGGTAGTAGGCAACCATCGTATATTTCCAGACAGACTGAAAATACTTCCTGAGCTTTCTGACATAAGTGTCTGGGTTAACTAACAATAACATTGGCTCCAAACTTTAAAATTAACTGCTGCAGGAAACATAATGAACACATTGCATTACTAGACGTTCCATAGGCCAAGAAATGCTCTGTGATCTTATTACCTCCCTCAAACATAGAAAAATTAGCCTACTAAATGATGTATTGCTTGAAGATAAATGAAGGATAAATGAAGGGTAAATGGGAAGACCTGCAGCCCTGAATTTTTTCCTGTTTATTCCTGAGTAGCTTCAGCTTTGTTTTTCTGTAAGTTTTTCTATATGGTTTTTCTATAGGCAGAGGAATTTGCTTCTGCACCATAAGCACAGCTGAGCTTCATTTGAGCACTCTCCTGTACACACATCACAGTTCCATCCTTACCCCTGCTCCAAATCCTCGGAGAAGTCCTCAGCCACCTCTTACCCACCAAATCTGCTGGAGATGAGTTATATTCAAGATTATTTTGGCTCCTGGCCATCCCCAGATCTGTAAGTTGACAGACCAAGGCCAATAGTACACTGATCTAATTATCTAACTGTCCTAAAGCAATTAGGGTAGCAAGAAAAATCTCGCTATGGCTTTCAGAAGAGCAGTAACAACATCCAAGTTTTCACAGTTCATATGCTATACCACTTAAGCCATGGTGTCC
Organism: Cettia cetti; assembly: GCA_013401135.1. Classification (NCBI taxonomy): domain Eukaryota; kingdom Metazoa; phylum Chordata; class Aves; order Passeriformes; family Sylviidae; genus Cettia; species Cettia cetti. Next base: position 41,189 of record VZUI01020161.1, on the reverse strand, counting down.
CTTATGTTATTAGTACATGTACATGTGCATGTACTCCTTTAAACCACAAGAGTGTTTCATTTGCATTCTAGAAGTGCTCAAGCCATGAGCACTCTGATCCCAGGAACCCACATCCAAAAAAGGCATTTCACTGTATACCTGATTGATAGTACAACAGACCATGGATTCCAGGGAACAAACTTGCAGCTTTTCAACAGCATGCTGTTTGATAGAGATATCTTCAATGCCTCAATCAAGCTACTGTATTTTCACTGGGTGCTGCGCAACACCAGGACTGTGGTAACTGATCAAAAATGAGCAAAAATGCATGTTACTTCACACTTCACACAGGGAGTGTGAAGTAACATGCATTTGTTTACAACCTGATGAGAGATTCTTAAACTAGTAAATTTAGCATGTACTTATGACAGATTAAGGCTGTGTATACAGTCAACAATCAAAGCTCAGGGTGTGAGCATTGAGCCAGTGTACTCAGCTGTACCGTCCACACCTGAGTGTCTCATGCCACCTGAAAGCCTGGGAGTATCCAAGCTACATAAGCTGTCAGGAGAAAACTGTTTTCTGAGGTGGCAGGTGGAGTTAAGGCAGGGTATTTCACAGACCTGAACTGACACCGAACACCTGCACTGTAGACAGATGAACCTTAGCACCAGCATAATTATGAGAGTGTTCCAGACTCAACTGCTAACATGCCAAGTGTCCGTTTGTTGGGGAACTGAATAGTTCCTTGAGGCTTCACTACCTACAGCTCACTGGACTACAGTGGCAGAACAATACAGCAAGATCACACATTTCTGTACTGTACACATCTTCATTTAAGTGCCAGAATGTGAAATCAAATTCTACCCTGTGACATCTCTGGATGTTTCTGGAGTGTCACTGGGTGCTAGGTCAGACAACCCTATGTGCCTACATCTTTGCAAGTGAATTCAGTGTGGTACACCTGAGACCAAGACTGTATACAGCTTAATGTCACAGGCAGGGATAGGTGGTTTCCTTCACACCTTCCTTTGTGTGCCACTGGAACGTATCTTTAGCACAAATGAAATTCTGCAGGAATGGGTCCTGAAGAGTATTGAAGATGGCAAGGTATTCTGCATATCAGCTTCTGTGAAAATCCCAAATGCACACCGCAAGAGTTTTCTCAATATATCCCCTTACATTATAGCACTGTCATTATTTTCCTGTATCTACAGCTCCAAAACTAGCCTTTCTGACCGTTCAAATTTTTTCTTCAAAGTATGTTTCTTTAAAAATACTTCTGCTAAAACAAAAACGGTAGAATTAGCAAGAATTCAAGCAACATCCAAAGTGCTGCTAGGAAAACCCTATGTGCATGCCATATACCTTGATTGACAACAGGTCATTAAAATTTATTCTCATAAGAATATGTGCCCATAACTAATGGATTAACTGTAAAGGTATATATTCTTATAAACCAGGATTAATTAGTTATCCGTTTGGATATGGTGCACCGCTCATTTTTCAAATTCAGCTAAAGGCAGTTTAACTCTGGTAAGTTTCTGAATTCGCTGGGAAGATCTTTCCCATAGTTTAAGTACCAGTTTAATTACCTTTTTCTACATAGTTGATTCTGAATACATTACATTTTAGTTCCCTTCAGCAAATGCTACAATTTTGAAATGTGAAACTGCTTATGTTTATCCACTATTGAAGAACCTACTATTAACAAGACAGCCTTTTTTCACAACTCTGTCGATGGCTCACTTCAGCAAAATTTCCACTGAAATGAATAGGAAATGTGCTAGAGTAATGACAAGAGTAATCACAGGAGTTCAGTTCAGTTTATTCAGAAAATAAAAGCCATGGCCACACCAAGACCTAAAGCCCTGGATTTCAAGTATACTGCCCACCATCTAGACTAAAAGGGACAACCCTGATCATCAGCCACTTCTACATAAGCATAATTTCATCTGGCCATATTGTTGGCTAGGGTAAACTGAAATAATTCTACATAAGTTTAACAGAACTATTGACTAAATGTAACTAGTCACTGCATGCTTTACATGACTAAAAAATATAATTTTAATTAACAAGCCTTTTGTGCCTGAAGAACTCCCTGGTTATATACTGACGTGTGCTCACAAAGATTCTGTCTCAATTCAGTGCAGATACAACGGCTTTTTTTGGGAGATCAGAATTACACCCCATGTCAGCCCCACAAACAAAAGACATCAAAAGACATACACCCTTCCAGCATAAATTTTGAATGAGGCAGCTTTTTTTTTCTTCTCCCTGAAGTTTCAACATTTGTGAGATGTACAAATGAGCCATGATCGGCTGATGAAGTATTGAAACATTTATGACATAATGAATATGTCTGACAAACCTGGTGAAGCTGCTTTGAACAAGGGGGGAAAATGTTGACAAGATTAATATAACTTAAGTTGCTAAAATGACAGAAAACAGGAAGCCTGTCTTAACCCACCGTCTGTTGGGCTGAGTCCGCGGGCTGCCGAGATCATGGAGAGGGACGGGCTGCTGTGCAGGGACCTGATGTAGTCCATGTAGGGGTTAATGTATGGGTGAGGGGTGCTGAAGGGAGACTCTGATGCTGCAGCAGGATTTCGGTGCGGGGAAATTCTAAGGAATGGAAGCTCTGAGTATGTTGGGCTACTAGATAAGGCAGAAGGCCTGGAAGAAACAAAAGGAAGAAAAACAAAACCAGCCAGGTTATCTATACAATAAAGAAAAATACTATAAAGGCAACACACTTGTTTCTTGAAGAATAACGACTAGGTTGCACATGTACTGAAGTCAACTGCCTGGAAAGAAAAAGGATGGGAAATTAATTCTTCTCTGTCCCCATTATTAGCAACATTTCTCCGACCAATTTCAACATGATTTTATACTTGGTTTAATCTTTAAACCCCTCAATACTCCTTCCCCAAGGAGTTAAGGAGGAAATCACTTCAATTAGTGCAAAATATGCACACTGTATTACACAGTAATTCTTACTGCAATATGAAATACTGTCCTAGGGTGACTTTGTGACGCTTGTATTCCCAATCGTCTGTTCTGTTTATGTTGGATATTGTGTTCTGTACCTTTAAGACTGGTTCCGAGAGCAAAGTGGGAGAAGGAGTTTGTTTTCAGAAACTGCACTCATTCCGACACATTCTGTTCCTGGACTATGTTGTCTGCAGCACAGACAGACAGCGGGACAGAGGTCTCTTTTGCTTTTAGTTAGTTTTAGCTAGCTGAGGCAGAGGAGTTTTGTTTTGTGGATTGTTTTGTTTTTTTCTTTTCCCTGGGACTGTTTAAACCTGTCTTGGACTGAAAAAACCCAGAGAGATACCTGAGGTTCACTGGGGCCCAGGATGGCATTTTTCCAGTGCTGAAGGAACTGATAAGAGACTGAGCAAGCTGAGCTACCCACAACAAGGACTTTCAGAGTTTGCCATCTCATCTCAGAGTGACAAGAGGTGTTATTGTTTCAAATTACTCTTTTTTTTTTTTTTTTTTTTTTTTGTGCTTGTGGGCATTTTGTTAAATAGTTTTTTTCACTTTTCTCTAAGGAGATTTTTTTCCTGGACCAGTTGGGGGAGGGGCCGTTTGGGTTTGCTTTTCCATACAGACTCCATTGGGAGGATTTCTCCCAAATACGCCCTAAACCAGGACAAATATATAACTGAGATTCAGAACCATTTACATGTTCAAAACCACATGGGTACTGGAAAAGGAGCTTTGAGAGCCAAACTGCACCGATGTGCTTCATTTGCAGCTTACTCTTTCTGAAAGTGCATGATAGCATGCGTATACAGAAATTGCTTCAGGAGTCCCAAACTTTGTAAGTATTAAGACAGATGGAGCATTTTTGGAGCTCCTTTGGAGCTTTTTTTTGTTGCTGTCCCTTCCCATGAAAAATGCTCAAAACTTGGTGATGGAGGAAGAAAGACTGCTGCATATGTGTGTTTTTAGTATGGTGCCAGTGACTAATAAGGCCCCATTAACTAACTACGTCATTTCTGTGAAGGGAAAGCTTGGTGCCCTCTCATGCTATGCGTGATGAACCAAGGCTGAAAGCTGACCTCACAGATGACAGAAGATAAATAATCCACCATAACCGTCCCCATCATCCCACCCTGTCGATATGACAGCATCTGAGCTCTGTTTGGAGACTTTTCTCTCACAGTATCCCATCTCCAAAGGCACTGGAAAAAGCTCAAATTTCATCAGAAGGGGTTGGAGTGCCTGCCCTTGCCAACCTGCTCTTTGGCAAAAGACAATGATTAAGCCTGCCATGCATTTGCTGTAGTCCAACTGGCTGACCCGAACTAAATGCCTTTTTGTCCCTGTTTTTCCAATTAATTTAGCATATATACAGCACAGACACTGGCAGCAGCTGTGAAAGCAGTGAGGGCAGCCTGCTCCTTTGATGCTGTTGGCTTATAAAGAGTAATCAAACAAGAAATGTATTTTTTTCCCTTTAACATACACATATCATGATCAATGGAGGTAGTTGTCATCACCTAAAAGGCCAACAGAACATAATCTTACATTGGAGCCAATTCTGCACTGCCATCAGCTCGGAAATACTAGCACATGAGTGGGACAGTGATCAAAGTAATGAATTCCTAACGTGACACCAGCTTCCCAGCCACTAAATTCATGAGGGCTTGTAAAATGTGAGGTATAAAGATTTCTCCTGATGTGTTTTTCTCCCTCTTCCCCCTCCCTATTTGACCTTTTTTGTGTTTCTTGCCCTCCAATAGCTTTCTGCAAGATAAGCCTGTTTAGCCTTCCTGTATGAAAGTATGTCCTAGCTCTAAAGTTTGTTAGAGAGCTGCATTTTGTGCTAGCAGAAGGTACCAACAATGCAGTCACTCCTCTGGCACTGAAGCAAGTGACACCCACATAAAGCTAAGCCCCTCACTAGCACACCTTCACTGTATTTGAAATGCATTGAGAACCTGAAACCTGAAGCCACTTTCCACCACTGCGTAAACCAGACATCTCCTTTCCTCAGAGAACTTTTTGTCTGCATGGTTCTAAAGTATCTTTGTTTTACAGTGGAAGTGCATCTTTTATCTTGGTACTATGAAACCTCACAAGATATGAAATATGTCTCCTGATTCCCTATGAGGCCAAGTTTGGTAGGCAAGAGCTTTAAAAATCACAGTGATGTAGGAAGCAGAATTACTACAGATGGGTATCACATTACAGAGTGAACTTCCTATCCTGGCAGTGAGGAAAACACAATAGTATAGCAAATTTAATACAAGAGTAACAGAAAAACTAAGTTTGGATGTCATTTTACAAGTGATTCTTTTTAAATGTGATCCCAACTCATGGTTAGGAACACTAAGAGCGTGCAGGCAGGCTGGGGCCCTGGCCTTATCTGGTGCATACTGAACAGAAAACTCTTTAAATGCTTATGCAAGAAGGCTGAAAGCCTGTATTGGCCTCAGTGATTCACTCTCCAGCTGGCCAACAGCCAAATGCTGCTGCAGGAGCAAGATTAAGAGCCAGGCTGTCAGCTTCTCCCTCCAGATCCAACAAGAGCCATTCAAGGACACCAGACCTCAGCCTCTCTTCTCCTCCTCAGCCCTGCCTTTCTCTCTCCTCTTCTGAGCTCTGCAGTTTTCCCAGGATGCTAGGGAAAGAACACTGACCTGGGTAACATCAATCAACAGCAGGCATATAAATAATATTATCTGAGGCAGAAATAAGGAGTCATCAGATTCCATAAAGTATTTCCTGCTCTCATGTTTACTCATTTCTCTCAAGCACCTGATTTTAACATGCTGCTAATTTCTGTGCTCACTTTCACTCTAGACTTCTTTCACTCCTCAGTGTTCCCAGACCCTCCTTTCCCTACAGACCCATTTTCTCTCAGGCCTTCTTCATCCGCTTTCAGTCCCACAATTTGAATCATCCTGATTTTTTCCAATAAATGTCACATATCCTTCCTTTCCCTCTGTGATTAAACTTCACTGTGAGCATCTTTCAAAGGTATTAACTCTCTCCTTCAAACTAAAATGCAGCTTTTAGAAAAGGTGTTGCCAAACACCCTTACTGTTGCTTTGCGACCTCATTGTTTACCAATAAAGAATGACTTTTGTCCTATAAATAGCAAACAGGACAGCCCAGGAGTGGCTCTGCAGGCACTCATTCAGTGACAAACAAATCAAATCTCCAGATGTGGGTGGCAGTCCATCCCCATAATTTTTATTTCCCATGTACAGATTAATATAATGGTTTGGATTGGAAGGTCTAGTCAAACTCTGCTGTCATGAGCAGGGAAAGAAGCTGGAGACCCTCCTTCAAACTCAGGACCCCTAGCCTAGCATCCTGCAACCTAGCTGTGCATCCTGTAGAATGGTGTTGTGCCTTGGGTCTGAGGCTACTTCATGGGATGCAATGAGGCTTCAGCATACGAAGAGGCAAGGAGCTTTTCAGTAATACTGTTTAACAATTTATGCCTCATCTGTAAACTGTGGGATGACAGAACTAGCCCTGCATCTTCTTCTGTGCAGGGGTTCTTCTGTTATACAACATATTCAGAGCACTTAAGGGAGGGAGCAAAGCAGATGTATGCTCTTTTCTGAATTAGGACCTCTGTGTCTAGTTCTAGAGACCCTGCAAATTCAATTCAAATTTCATACAAAGCTGATCACACTTTCAAGACATAGTTGACGATCTCCAGGTTTGTGTGTAGAAGAGATCCTGCGGCTGTGTTTCACCACGAATTTTCATCCTGGCACATTAGGATGACTATTATTTTCTCAGTAACTTTGATTAAATCTACAACCCTGACATAAATGAGAAGGAACAGAGAACAGGGCTAGCTGTGAAGGCATCTCCTCCTTTCTGTTGAGAAGGCCTTCCTTTTCACTGCGAAGGTGTTGAATATCAGGAGTGCCACATAGCTTCCATCTAACACAGGACTTCCCTCTCCCCACCCATATCCAGCCTGCCAGCTTCCTGTCCCAACTCTGATGCTCTGGGGAATCTCAACTACTCAGCTCGCGAATGGCACATGTGCCGAGGCAGAGAGACCAATGTAGGAGTGAACAGGTGTATTTTTTCCTATTAGTCATGACACTATTTTGATAAATTTTGCAGAGGTGTCTGCAGAGTCTTAAAAACTTACATAGTCACACCAGTTCAGCAGCTATGAAGAGCATCAACTGTAGGGATAATCACAGTATGTGTGAAGCTGCTTTTTTAAAAAATGTGGGTTTTTTCTGCTGAACCACGGGTGAGCTATCTGTAGGACTTCAGTTATTACTCATGAAAACGGTGTGTTATTTTGTTTTGCTGCTTACAGCTGCAATAGATGAATTCTGCACAAGACTGACTAGCAGCACGTTTGGATTTTAACCACCACAAAAACTGAATCAAATGCAATTTTCACCCCATACAGCCCTTTTTTAACTGGTGAGGAAGATGAGAGGAAACTGAGAGTTGATGAGGCAAGCATGAGCAAGTTATACATATTTCAAAATTATCTGCATATGCAGATCATTACCTAGTATTATCTTGAAAGGATCACACATTTTTTCCATCAGCAGAAAAAATTGAGATACAGGGACTCCTACCACATACTTTAGGTGCTTTTTTGTACTTAAGCCTGTTTTACAAAGAGGAAGATTGGATTGCCCAAATTCAAATCCTATCCCTTTCTTTTGTACTAATGGAACAGCTAACTTAAGGTGATATATTGCTGCCTGGCTATGACTAGAGGTGAAAGTCCCTGGGTAGGTAAGCTTGTTGACTGCGGGTCCTTTCAACCACCCTGTCAGTGTTCTGCTGATGGGATTAGAGGATGAGCCCAAAGTCCATGACACTATCTTATGTGGATTCAAGCAGGTAACTGAGAAAGGAACTGAGGAGGGGGGATGGAAAGAAAAGAGACCCAGTTCAGGGTGCTGGGGAGCAGCTAAGGCCAGCCAGGAGCCACGCACAGGCAATGCACTCCATGCCACCAGATCTGAGTGACCAGAGCCAAGTGCAGCCAACACATTCAATCAGCAGTCTGAGACAAGGCAAAGTGACAAACCAGGTCTGGGTTGTGCCATTCAAGAGCAGAAGGAGACAGGGACAAAGACAGGTCAGGAGACAGATTCCACCATGGTTGAGAGGGTTCTTTCCAGAATAGCTTCCTACAGTGCAGATCCTGAGCTCAGCCAGGAGCAGGACGAGAAACTGGCACTACTTAAAACACAGGTCAGGCAGCTCAGCTAAAAAGGAGTTCCTGGATGCATGAGGCATTGGTAGAGGTCTCCGGTGAGGCCACTCAAGACTATTATAACCAAGTAGTCGCCTCAGGGTACTTATCTGCTTTGGCGTGTTTGTAATGTTTTAATACATGCCAAAACATCAATACAGTGCAAACTGTCCCTGTTCTTCTATCTCTTGCAACTCGTGAAAAATACAGGTGGCCCCAAGGCATAGTACAACCCCCAGACTTGTCACAGGCATTCTTCAATAGCCATGTTTTCTGGAAGCAGATGTAAAGCCACTCATAACAGCCACAAAAGTCTGTGACACAGGAAAATCTGGACTACTATTTTTGAGGCTGGTTTTGGTCAGAGATCTGTCCTAAATGCTTTCCAAATAACTTTAGCTGTGCTTGGACAAAAACCTCTTCTAAGCACCACCTACCTTAAAAACCAAAACCAAAACCAAACCCAAAACCAAACAAACAATGACAACAACAACAACAACAAAATGGTGATTTAAGCTCTTTCTGGTTTTAAAGTAAACTATAACTCCAGGACTGGAACTCTTAGTGCCAAGTTTTGTCCTGATAAAATTTTAAATGGCTCTTTTATGAATCTGTTGAAAAATACATTTATATTGAAAACAACAAGTGATCCTTAACTACAACATTGTAAATATGACACTGAGCTGAGGTTACAGATGGAACAATAATCTATCTCACAGAACAAAGCTTGTCAACGAAGTGGGATGAAATATTGTAACATAACCTAATTTATTATTGCCTTTTCATCCATCTTGTTATATTATGAACGTGTCAAAGTTAAAACCTCGATATTCAATCATTTAACAGTATGTTATTCAATGCTGGAGCAAGCATTGACAGCATAACTCTCATATCAATGAAATCCACACTATTTCTGTGATACCTGTTCAATTCAGTCCTGCATGGAGAATTGAAAAATATTAAACTCATTAAACTGCCTTTTATCTTTTATTTTTATGCAATAACCTTCTGATGTCTGCCCACTAAATATTAAAACATATTTCTAGTAGAATCTGAAGATGAACAAACAAGGACTTTCTTGGTATGTCGTCACTTCTATTCTAAAGCACATGGCTCAATTCCTTTGGTAATAGCAACCATGTTAAATTTCTATTGTTTATTTAATACCATAGTTGCTTGTACAGACTGACCTTTCAGCACCAGCAGACAACTGGCTAATAAAATGTTTTTATATTAAGCAAGTTGAGCTCTGAGATTTCAATGTAAGGAGACTGAGGCCAGCACTGAGCATTTTTAAAATGCAATCCACATTCCTTTTCTCTTTTCACTTCTCACTGAATTGGTAAACAATCAAACCCATACATACTACGGGAAATCAATAATATAATTTTTAATACCTAATTTTTTTCAGAAATCCCAGCTTCAAATATTTTTAGTTGGAAAACTAAGCAAGTAATTACAAACATTTAAAGAATTATTTGAATACGTGGAAGTGTCAGAACACACTAAACAGCTCAAGCGCTGCAAAAGAGTAAGCATTTTTAACGATATTTTCTTAATGGTGGAAATAAAGAAAAAGGAGAATACGAGCATGTTTTTTAAGTCCTAACACAAAAAAACCCTCTTGATTTCCCGTATCATTTTCCATGTTTCAACACCTAGTGAATATTTGCTCACATTTCCTCCAAAATTCACACTGGACCTGTAGTTGAAATAGGGAAGTAAGTCACAGAATCTGATTTGATAGCAATCTTTCATTCAGCAGATACATGTTCAAATAAATCATGAATGGGTCCATGCCTGTGTCGTTTACACAGAAACTAGATCAAGGTTTAAGGTAGACAGGCTCTGGTTTGGTCTCCATCATTTATCTGTTGTCTACCTTGTAAAGGTTTGTTGTCTTCCTGATCCACCCTTTTCCCATCTTCAGAACTGTGGTAAAGCACTTGGAAAATGTTCAGTATCTACAGTGGGAAGGTCATATCAAAAGATCCTATGTTATGAATATTTTCTTACTGAGGCAAGGACAATGCCTTACAAAATGTGCGCAGTTCTAGTATGTAAATTCCTAAAAATAACAAATAAATTCACTTGGGGTTAGAATAAAAAGTTTCTCCCACATAAAATTAAAAGGGATCATTGCAGAAAAAATAAGAAGGACACAAATGACTGTACAAGAGATGTTCATGGTTCAGGAAATGTGCATGACAATTAGGCAATGACCAGCAGCAAAAGAGTATTACTCTGGTTCCCCTTTCCTTTTTTGGGAAGTGTTAACATTGTGTAGTTACAGTTAAAAATTGACTACATTAATCAAGCACTAAATCCTTAGTCAATGACTCTCTTCCTATTTTTCAACTGACGGACTGCCTGAACATAGACCCAGGTTTTTTACATACACTGTCTGCTACTTATAAGACTTCACAAATAACCCAACCATCAGCTTGTGGATTTCCTCAAGAATAGTTTATGCCTTCAAAAGCAATGAGTATTCATTTTTTTATTTAACAGAATGCTGTTTGCATAAGGTCAGCTGTAACACTGGTGACTTCCAGCCCACAGTAACACCTGTAGACTACAGTAAACAATTGCTGTTTCAGGTGATACAGTCTTGACTTGGAGTCTTGACATGCATTCCCTAAATGTGTATGCTGATACAGTTTTGACTGTTTAATTTCCTTCATTATGAAAAATGTAAATAATTATATACTGTGTCCCAGTATTTCTCAAGTCAAGTCCAGTGTGGCACAATACCGTCACGAGGGAGATGCAGTGACCACCACGGAGTCGAAGTGGGAAAAGAGGAAGTTTAATTTTTCTTTTAGCTTATATAGAGTTCTAGAGAAGAGACCACATTGGAAGATTGAGGTTCAACCTCTTCCATTCCACTGGTCTTAGAAAGTGTCCATCAATTGTTCTTTCTACTGAAAGGAATGTAAACAAGATAAGGAATTCTAAAAACATTGCTTTGTTTACATGACAGTTCTGACTCCAAGAACTAGAAGGCTGGAAAGCAAGATGACAAAGTCCAGTCTTCTTGTTCTCTTCTCACATGCAAGTAATTTCCCCCCAATAACCTGCCTCTCCTTTTCCTCTTCCTTCCATCCACCCACCACTGTTGCTCCCTCCTGCTCTGCTCTACATTGTCCACTTGGCCTTTGCAACACAGAGCATCCCAGTTTTCCTCTTTCTCCAAATCCTTCTCAGGATGCTGCAAAGAAATCAGTGACTGGGGAGGATTATATGGATTTAGTTGGCAATTTCGTTACTTGTACAAAGGACGCAAACATACAGAAAAGTAACCAATGATAACTACACCCTGCAAATGCCACTTGCCCATTCTAGACCTCTGCCTGAGGTTATCAAGCAAATTTTGTGGCAGCAGTGTAAGCCTCCAAGTACCCAGCTAGTGACCCTCCCAGGCAGAACATCTCTGCCTCTGGCCACTTCATTGCCTGGTTTTAGGATGCCAGAACAAAGCTGTGAGACTGTAAATGTGGCAAAGGCACACAACCCTGCTGAAGGAGAAAGGATAATCCCCAAGGCAAGGAAATAGCTGGGGGTGGTAAACCCTGAGGCCATCAGAGCTGACTTGCCAGAGTTCATTTGCCAAAGAGGTCTGACTTTGAGCTCTCCCTGGCAGAGCTTCTTGTATTAGCACAACACTCAGCAGAGCTAAGATCCTGCACAGAGCTGTTGGACACTGCAGTAATGTAAATAGTTAATAAAAGTAATGCTAACATGATTTCCATCACTTGCTTCTGCTAGAGCCATACCCAGGCACTGCCTTTTTTTGCACTGCCTCAGCTTGTACAGAACCATAAGTAAGGTAAGACCTTATACCTTCATAGGACAGCCCAACTTCAGTGCTGGTAATTTTTTCCTCCCCTGTCCAGCTGGTTACAAGTTTACTGACTTGTAAGTGTAATGTACATTAATATATGGAGGATAATGTAGCAGTGTTGCATTTGATGCAGAAATCATCATCATGAATATAAAACAGACGCACAAGACAAGAACATGTTATTTGAATAAGATTGCCATGGACCACCACACACTATTTCCTCTTCAAACTATGCTGTAGCACAAAGTGCAGCAGGAAAACCTAAAAGGTCTACAGCCAACTCATTACCTGTTTTTAGTAATAACAGACTGGGCAGCGAAGTTACCAACTGCATTCCTACAGCAAACTTATTCCCTCTGCAATTCTCTTCCAATGCCCTAGAGGTGGTCCCATTTGCTATTCAAATTTTAGTCTTCTCTAGGCTACAGGCAGAGCCTGCTATTCCTTCTAGTATTTAACGAGAGGCATCATCATATGAGTATGTGGACGTATATAAATCTGGACTGCATTAATGTACCCTTTCTTGCCTCCCTTGCCACTCCTCTCTTCTCTCAGAAAAAGAGGGTCAAAGGAGTGTCAGAAGCTTTCTCACACTTAATGCTGTTAAGTCAGCTAATTGAATAAACATTTGTTTAACATTTGCTCCTATTTCACTAATGCACTGTAAGAAAGAAAATAATTTTATTCCTCTTCTTCCCCATCCTCCCCCTTCCTCAGGAGTGCCACTAGCTGTTATCGCAGTGACTAATGTGCTGTATGTGACCATTATAGTCCTCAACTCTGAAATTACACCCAGGATGAACGATAGGCTCTGCCTGTATGCTGATTGGAGTTGGATGATGATTGATTAGAAGAAAGTCAGACTACATAGCCATGCAAAAAGAACTGCACTAAGCCACAAGCTTAATCACTAAAGAGCATTTCACCAGTGGCTTCAGAGCTATTAGACGTTTTCATATGAACAACATTTCTCACATCCAGGTTTGCACATTTTATCTTTATTCTTTCAAATACTGAAATTGCTTGGATAAGAGGGTGATATTATATATATATATATATATATATATATATATATATATATATATATATATATAAAATATATATATATTTATATATATATATTTATATATATATTTATACACATTTCTAAGAGTCGCCTGAACTTTTAGAGGAAATTGAAGAGGCTTTGTGTCAAGTACAGCTAAATCCAGCCTTTCTATATCAAACCCCTGCTAGAAAATTACTGTGCAGATGATAAGGCTGAAAGATATAATAAAAAGTGACTCTACTCAATTTACACTGCAATATTGGTATGACTGAATATTTTTCATTCAGGTGACTGATAAAATCACTAAACTGTATTGCAGATAAATAAAGGAGGCTTCTGTCAAGAATAAACACCATTAATCATGAAGTCTCACCCTCTGAGTGGCTGCGCTATGCAACTGCACAAATGCACCATCACAAGTGGCATGTGACCCACTGCCTCCTTTCTTCGCCCCGCTCCCCAGCGATACTGTCTTCTCAGGAAACTTTTCTGTTGCCTTTACAAACATTTGGAAGCCTGGGAATGTCTTTTCCATTCAAGTTTATACAAAACTGCCACCACTGAAATCTAAATCTTAGTGGCCATTACATTCAGCTAAAAATTGAACCCACAAGACAATGTAAAGCCATGCAGACTGTGGCTGCATTGCTGTAAATCCAGCATTATAGTGAAAAGCCTGTGTTTAAACTGATGGGGAAGAAGCCTTTATAATTTTAAAGCTGAAACAAGTAGGAAATTTCATCCCCCCAAGCCTTCTTCCCATTTTCTTCCAAATCCACATTTTCTTACTGTTTTTATTACTTAGTTTTGCTGTTTCCAAATAGGTGCTGGGTTTTTTTGAACATACAAATATAAAATTTCTTAACATCATAAATCTACCTCAGCAGAATTTATGGGTCTCCTTTCAAAAAAGCAACTTACATGCTAAAAAATGGACATGAGCTGAAAGAAACTTACCGAGCAAAAGCACAGTCATACAAAAAGAAAAACAGACAACTTAGGTAATCTTTCTGTAACCTGTTTTAGAGTAAGTGATGATTCAATAGTGGCCACGTTATTAAGCCAGAATGAAGCAGTGCCCTACACACTAATGAGGTTAAAAAATGTAGTTAGGTCTTCATGTTAAACGCACTTAGCAAGCAGCCTGCTTGGCAAAGACCAACTGTGTGTTGGAGCAGAGGACTGATCACACAGGCAGGAATCAAATCGACTGGAAGAATTAGGAGACTTGCAGCCCTGAGGAATGTAATTCATGCAGAAAAGCAGTTGTCAGAGCGAGGCCAGGGAACCGTGTGGGAAGAAAGCAAAATAAACAGCTCAACAAAGAAAACAAAGACGCTCAAATAATGGCTTTTCTAATGCTTGAGTACACTGAAACTTCGGTGGGCACATATGACAAAAAATTCATCAAAGACAACCTCTATAAAAGTAATATACCAGTAAATAGTGAACTGGTTCAAAAACACTCAGAAAATGCCTGTCTTTAAAAATAACCTTGATGTCATTATGCAGGACAGAGAAAGTACACTTACATCTATGCATGCATGACTGGGAGAAGAAAAACAACCAAATGGTACAAAGCTAAGGGAGAAATGGTATTTTCTACAATTACTTCTCATTTCTTTCTCTACCATTCACAGATGAGAAGAGGATGCAGTCTGCATGTAAAGAGTGCTCCTGCCTATGTGCAGCAACACTCCCCGTGGAAAAACAGCATTGCTAATTAGGATCCCCTCCCACCGTGTGAGGATCTGATTACTGCATCCACCAGGGGGATTATCTGACCAAAAAGAAGAGTTTGAGCCCTGTCCTAAATCTCAAAAAAACTCATGTGCAATTCATGGGAAGTTTTTCTTGCAATGTGTATGACCCATGACAGTAAAATTAAATTCTGAAATCAACTGATATATGAATTTCACAAAAACTTCGTTCTCTTGCAAAACAGTATTTTTAATTAATATGTTATTACTCTCACAATTTAATAGCTTTTTTATTTTTAAAGAATGAAGCTTTTATCACTTTGAGTACTTTGAAACCTTTCTCCTCATTCATTCACTTATGATTTTTCTAAACCCTTCCTACCTCAAACTCAGGAAGGCTGTGCACACTATTATTCCAGCAAATTTTAGCTTTTCTTCCCTAAACTCCTTCCTCCCATCAAGGCAGGTGTTCCTTCTCCTGGAAAAGTACCTGAAAAGCTTCTCACACCTCAAGTGAACACTGTCCTCAACATCTGTTCTGCGAAACACTCTTTTCCCAAATTCAAAACCAAACCAAAACAAACCCTTTCATTTCCAGTGCCTACTGTAAGTCACATTCACAATATTACAAAACTTGAATTTGGTGAAGAAAGAAGTCTTTTTTAAAAATTATTTTATATATTAAAACAATAACTTCACTATTTAAAACATAAACCAAGTTGGCAATAGCAAAAGAGAAATTCAGGGACTGAATATTTCACCTATTGTACTTGCTATCCATATTTGGTTGTAAAGGGAACATTTGACTAAAATTCTAACTTTACAGGTCTACAGTCCTGATAAAATAAAAGTGATGTGAAGGTTCAGCATTAATCATTTCTGTTGAGGTATGGTTGGATTTGCTTCAAACCTCTGTACTAACATCAACAGACAGCCCCAAATTGATATTCACAGGGATTAGTGACTGTTACTGAACAGCATATCAGCTAGAATTTCTCATGTAAATCTACATGCAGCAGAAAGAAAATAGATTATTCAAATCTACAGAAACTCTTGAATAAAATTCTACATATATACGTTTCTGTATAAAACACACAGATTATTTTCCAAAATGCATCCTCCCCCTCTTTCCCCTAGACAAATACATAATTTGGGAAAGAAAAGTCATTTTGAGAGTGCACCTGAGTGACAATATAACAGCTGTACAGTACACATTAATGCTGAACGCAGGACTGGAGTCAAGGGGTGACCTTATGAGAACATTACTTCCAAGCTTCTCCCATCCTCCACAAACAGCAGGCATGCAAGTCACAGATCAGCACCAACAATCATGAGGACAGTAGGATTCACAGATATATGAAGCACCACTTACATCAAAGGTGAATGCTGCTAAGGTACAAGGGGGGAAGAAAGATATTCTGCTGACAGCCCCTTGTATTTTCTCTGCCAGTATTGAAGGTCCAGGTATGGGAGCTGGCTGAGGTGCAACCAGAGAAAATCAGGAAAACACTCAGTTCTCATGCCAGGCTGAGAAGTCTTGTCTCCACCAGGCCAGCTTTTCGATCCCGCAAGCACTGAAAGCCATTTTGTTGCTACGCAGACCAGAGTACAAGGCAGTCGTAACAAATGGTAAATCTATAATGGCTGGAACATTAAAGGCATCAAAAGAAACAAGAGACAAAGTCTCTGCTATTCTTGTTCTATTTGTGTGAAACACTGCAGTTAAAAAGCATTTTCCAAGCCAAGCAGTAACTTTGAACAACAAGAGTAAAGGAAATTAATATTCTGGCTGCATACTTTTTTTGAAAAGTAGTAAATTAAGTTTTGAAATCTCTGAGGTAAATGCATTATCTATATGCTGGGAGCATTATTAGTTCTCAAAACAGAGTAGTAGAAGTAGAAAACCCTAAGGGGAACGACCTGGGCAGCTTGAAAGACACCTGGACAAGCTACACATTTGCTCCCTCAGCATCTCTGCAATTCAATCTAATCACAGGAGTAGAAACACAGTTCCCAGAAAAGGTTTCAGGATGGAAACCTGATGTCCAAGGAACAAGCAAGGCAAACGAAGGCAGAGGCAGGCTACACAAGCTTTCTTGGTACTGTCTTGATGATATACACTGATAGTGATCTTCCAGGGCAAAGCAGAGAACACCTGATTGCCCCAGTCATTCAGCTACTGCTCTCTCTGCCAAATCTGTCTACGATGTTGTTAAATGGGGCTATTTGTGTTGGTGGCCTCTATAAACTGGACTAGACTATCAATCTTTTCTTCCACGGGCCAGTGGAAAAGGCATGATAAATCTAGGCTGAATTTCAACAGGAGATACAGGACTGAAAGATGTGTATCTTTAACGAGATAGCCACTTAAATCTGATGTGTTTAGAAATTCTTCCCTATGTGAAATACTTCCTAATTTTCTGTTGATCCTTAACACCAATGCCCACAACATCTTATAAATAATGCTTTCAAGAAGATGATAGGTTAGTTCATTCCTTCAGAAGCTTTGTGCTCCTCACTCATGGGCTGAAAGATGTTTTGCCTCTGTGCCTGACCTGCACAGAGCCTTCAGAAAATTACCAACACACCTATAAAGCTGACTGTAAATACAGTTGTTATCTATTGTAAATTCAGACCTACACATTTGGTGCTGGAAGGGACTAAGCACCTGCTCTTTCTTTAGTGGCAACTTCATAGAGCCCAGCTTCAGTGTAAATGTTATTCTGAAATAAGGTTCCAAGCCATTTCTTAATCCTGCATCTTAAAAGCAAAAATCAAACAGAATAACATTTTTCTTTCAGTTGTTTCCTCTATTAATCAATAACATCAGTCATCAATGACAGCTCAGCCCAGCTGACCCCTTTAAGTGAAATTAAGGTGTCGTTGGGGTTTTTCTCTAGCATCACAGAAATACGTGAGGAACACAGAATATGCAAGGAATAGCTACTTAGTCTCCTACATCTCAGATGCATAGCTTCAACAGCCTATGTTTTGCTACAGATATGTAAACAAATAAAGACTTATACATACACACATATATAAAATATAGTGGGATGAGTAGGTGGTACCAAAAAGGGAAACAAGGTTTTAATTTAACTTCTGTTTTTTCATCCTTTGGGAAAGAAAAAGTCTCCACTACGTTCAGTCCATATGCCAAGATTCTAGAACTTGATGTCTTTGTTAGGGGAGGGATGGAGTTTAAGTCAGGGAAAGATTGTGTGAGAGTGTGATGAAACACATCTTACTCATCACTCACATTTCTTGGAGTTTATACCTACTCAAACTTTAGGGAACTTCCAACTCACGACACAGGAATCTCACAGGTACACTTTAAAAAGAAATTAAAAAAAAAAAAAAAAGAAAATTCTCCACTACGACTGTAACATTTCAGCTCTCTTTGAAGCAAGATTTAACATGAGTGGAAGAACTGTACTGAAAAAAAAAGAAGTCTGTCATAGTCCAGTACCTCACAGGCTACTGCAACAAGTTTGACAGCAGCCTCTATAGAGTTGGCTTGCTTCTGGTTCACTGCACGTGAATACCACAGTCAATATCTGCTCACTCGACTAATACTGCTGACTACAGCACAAAGAACATAGGAATTTTGTCCAAGAAACTACAGGCTCAGAGCCTTTGAATTTGCACTATATTTAGAGCATGCATTCTTTGCAGCTGAAACAGAATGAGATGATAGAAATTTCAAGCATCAGAACTCAAGCACTGCAGCTATTCTATATATTTTTGTTTAAATGTTAAATTAAGGTAATGATCCACATGTTCGCAAAGGTTTTGCCATTGAACACATTTTCCTTAGCGCTTTGCTAACATTTTTCCTCTAATTTTCCTTTCTCAGACTCTGAGTAGCTCCTTGCATTAGTTTTAACTGCAGAGAACTAAAATTACTCAGTCCATGGCAAATGTCAGCAAAGATATTCACCCCATTATGTCAAGAGGATGCATGCACACACACACACAAATTCACACACTTGTATACACATCTGCACACAGCAAGCACCCAAACAGCTTGAAATCATGTCTAGTTATTCCTCAGTCTACAGAAAAATGTTACCTAGAACAGTGACCTGAGACATAATTTTGCTGACCATTCTTTTTGCTTCCATCATCCCTTAATTCACACTGGTTTGGAAGCCTGTCTTAGGGAACCACTTCTCTCTCACTGGCAGCAAAGAATTAATATAAGGACTGTTAACTGCCCAGATGGGGTAAATCAGCTAAGTGGCAGAGCTGACATGTGCTGATAAACACCTCACTGCTAATAAACCTTGCTCCTCTGCAACAGCATAATCCATAAAAACCTCTTAAAGAATCCTTTTCACTGGACTGGCTCCACTAGATCAACCTGTGTCTCTGTGTGTCTCAGGTGGGGTGAGGAAACCAATCCCCTTTAGACCATAGGAGAAGTGTTCCCAAGGGCTTTTCCCAATTTTTCCTCCCCCTGTGTCACACTGGGAGAATGCCCTGTGTGTTGCTGCTGCTCTGAAGTGCTGAAACAGAGGTGGTCAGCCACCTGCCAGCCACTGGAGGCATGTCTTGCTCATTAGGGCTGGGGGCTGCTGCCACTCGAGTGCTTTTCTCAACATTAAAAAAAAACAAAACATGAACCAAAGATTTGGGGGAACTTTCTACCAAGGATTTTCAACAAAACAAACATTTTACAAGCTTTTCCCTGGATATTAAAAATCACACCTAAGTTTTTCTATAATTTCAATAGCTGCAACTTCCCCAGACAGCCCAAAATCAAGCTGGCTGTATGAAAAGAACAAAGAGCCTCTGTTAACGCAATATTTATCTGCTGCTATTGTTTCTCCTTTATAAATCTGTAGTTCCTTGGCATTACAATTAGCTACTCCAGAGAAAATGATTATGCCACAAAATATTATCCACTACAGAAACAGATGAATTATGTGAACCAAATGTAATCTGGTGCTCTAGAGGCAATTCTGTTGACTTTCATGTAAATGTGCTGGCTTAAAACGGGGATGGATTTTAGCAGTGAATCCTTATTTGATCTAGAATTTATTTCTCAGCAGAAATTAAATAAGATAGCTTTTTCTAAATACTTCTTTTTCCTAGAAGAGAGAGAGCAAATTAGTGAGAAATACAGAAGAGTTGAATTGACAGTGCAGTAACTCCAGACTGCAGTTTACCTAAACAAATGAACGTAACTGATCTTACGTAAAACAGCTACATCAGAATCATTTAACTATTTTTATTCACATTTTAACCTACTTTTTTCCTTTAAAATGTAACTCAGAATCAAAAATTTAAGAGAAACACTTATCCTTTTTTCCTGCAATTCAATATATGCCACTACTAATTTGCTTTCCAAACTTTTCACAGTTTCAGATAGTTTTTAAAAAACAGTCTGTTTCTAAAGCTACTCTGCAATCTTAAGATTTGCAGATCATAAATCCTCCAGGCTATTAAAAGCCGCTTATTCTTCATGTTGCACTTCACTTCCAGGGACAGGTTTCTTGGGGTGTTTCCCATTTAATACAAGATTTCTTCCTGTTTAAAGAAAATACTTTCATGGATGATTTTGGAAAGCTGTAACTACAGTCATCTTTTCATGTCCCAAGAGCTTCCTGGTCTTTGATGGCTCCTGGCTAAACCATAAAACCCATTCCAAGTCTTAAAGTAATTAAAGCCAATTCAATGAGTGATGTTTTTCATGCTGGGTGGGGCTCTCCTTCCCACTGAGAAAGGATCAATGAATGCTCTGACAAGCCAACAAACTCCTTGCAAAGTCTACAGCTAAGAGGTACACTGAGGTAAAGCAGCAGGTAAAAGATTTAAGAGGTTTAAGCACTCCAATTTTAAAAATTAACTTAGAGCTCAGAAATGAAAATCAAAAGAAAAATCATAATGTCAGTGACAAGGCTGGGAAAACAGAAACATCCTATCAAATGTGTGGCTAGCAGTTTCTCTCATAATCAAGGATATGCTTTAATCTTCTCATATTTGGGCATCCTCTTTCTTCTGCATGGTCTAAAATCAGACGATGATGAAAGCTGAGTGTCTGGGCCTGACTTTGCTTCTCTTTCCATCCTTGTGTAACTGATGTGTGCACAAACTAGGTATGAAATAACATATCCTAGAATTGGACTCCCTTTTTAACAACTTGGAGCTGACTGCAAGCAAAACACATGCTTTGGTTTAGTACCAGAGCATTGAGAATGTTCAAAATATCTGTTCCAAGGCATTCATGCTAGGCACATGCACGGTTATCTGCATGCGCATCATTTCAGGGCATAAGATTGCCAAACTTGTTAGTCTCCATCAGTAGTTAGGAAAAAAAAGGAGCTTAGAATATCGTTGATCCTAGGAAGCTGAAATACACTAGCTGTACCTTGCAACTTCCTTCTGGTGAAGGCAGTCTCCCCCGACTGTAAGCATATGGGTAGCATCAGCACACCTTCCCTCAGATTTACCCACTTACTCTTCCTTATGTGTAGTCCAGAGCTAAGGTAAAAGGGGATGGCAACAGAAAGAAATGGACACTAAATGGATGAATGTTTTCAAACATGGATGATGCATCTTGCAATACATTCAGCCTGAAATTTTAACTTTCCACTAGCCTCCTGCAACACATGCATTTACCACTCTGAGATGTACACAAGCCATCGCCCCAGAGCCATTCCTGATATTGCCACCTGATTGTTGTCTCCTGTCTGATCTCTGCAGGAGTGTATTCTCTCCACAGCCACAGTAACAGCACCTGATAATATCTGGATAGGTCACCTACAAAGGCTGTCCAACTCCTACTTTGAAGTGAAGCATACTGGGAAAGACCTACTGATGCAGCTTGCTTGAAGCATGGGAATGAATGAATGAACAAATGGCCAAGAACAGTAGAATTTCTAAATTGCTGAATTTAAACACATCAGTAGAATTTTGCCTCTGCCTTAGGAGTTTGTGTTTTGTTTTGTTTTTTTAATTAGTAAGTAAAAACTCTCATTCTGGCTAAGACAGATTTTGAAAGTTGTGAGACTATAAAGTTATTTACACTTGCATTGTCATAAAAATAGACAACAGACCCTTTTTCTTCTGTTCACTGCTAACAACTCTCATTCCAAACAATAACATCAAGAAACTGGAAGAGTTAGCCAATAATAAATTTATGATTTGGATCTTGAAGAAAAATAGCATACTCATGGTATGAATTTCAAATAAACACCCTCATAAGTGGCATGATTTTGAATCACTGCACACCAACCAGAGAAGGCATCACACTCTAATGTATGACCTAGCAGATGTCAAGGACTAAAACAGATAAGCTTCAGGACCTCATTTAAAACCATACTTTAGAAATCAACTTTGGAAATTAGGAAAAAGCTGGACAAAAACAACAAAGAAAAACAAAGCAAGGAATCCAATTACTAGAGCCATGCTTCTTCTGGTTTGTTTGAATCATATGGTGTTTATCACATAATTTAACCTCCTAATTCAATGTAAAGCAGCAAAACTGAATTACAGTATACTGGAGTTTTTAAAACTGAATTTGAGAAAACAAAATAATAAAAGGAAAACACAAGCTCCAGTCTCAATTCTGCCACTCATCTATTGCCACTGAAGAACAACTCAAGTTTCATACATCTTCCTGAAGTATAAACCAAAGATGTACTGTAGAAATTCCAAGGTAACTACATAGTCCTAACAGGTTTTGGTAACACAAAGTGACACATTTCAGTACATATTCATAAGGGTTGGGTGTTATTATTGGGCTGTAATTGCAGTTGTTCTAACACCTAATAAGCCATGGCTGGAAAAACAAAGGCAGGTTAATTTGTGATTTCCTCTACTCCTTCAGAGGCAAATTAAGTGTCAAACAGCTAATACAGAACATATTTCATTTTATGATATTTTAATTTAATTCTGCACCATATTGTTGATGCCTTAATGTAGGGTGGTTTATCTAAGAGGAAGAGCAATTTATAAACCTCTTTAAATTGAAATCTTTAATGATAGGATACGATAGCATAATTACAGCAATGCCTGCTAGTCCTACTCTACATAAGCATCTGTCAGCAATTCCATCATAAACATAAACCCTTAATTTAAGGGTTTATAAATCAAATTATAAAATTTGGCTCCAGGCTGAAATTTGGGATGCAACAGTTCTGACCATCAGCAATTAAATTATAAGAATCACACATATAAATGCATATACCTTTTTAGAGCTGCAAGTATGTAAGAGCCCTGTAACATTTTTAAAATTCCTACTTTCTTTTTTCTTTTCCACATGGCCAGCGTTTAATATTATGTGCAGACACTGTAGGTACCATGCAGACAAGGCTCTCCTCACATTTTTTCTGCGCTTGTATTATACCTAAACTAATTCCACTAAGGCTTGACAATTCTGTAACATATTTCAAGAGCTTGGATAACTAAAATCATGCCTTTTTTTAGATTTTATTTTAAATTTATATTTCATACACACATTTGAGACTACTACAAAGCTGAGGAGAAAACCACTCATACAATGAAGTCATTGTTGAAGCTGTAGGTAAACATTTGCTTCCTGACTGGTTTCTTGCCATTTTCTCTCAGAATTCTCAAATACCTTCTCAATCCAGTTCTTTCTTCTTCATTTTTTTTTAATGGGTACTACGACAGCAGTTCAAGTAATGGCTCCAAATGATCCCAGATGATCTAAAGTGCTACCCACACCAGGCTCTTTAAAACTTGCAAGAAAACCTCTGGGTGCCTACCTCACATGTATGAACATTAATATATTTCCCTAAAAACTGCAAAAGCATGACAAACCCTAACATCTACAAAGATGTTGAAGTCCAAATGATTTTTTAAAGTTGCTTAATTGCCTATTTATATTTACTTACACCAACCATAACAGCTCCAAGGGTTCACCACAGGCTCATCATTCCAATGGTGACACAAACCAAATGAGCAAAAGAATCAACAGAAGTTAATGGGGAAAAATGGCCAATATCAAGGCAATTTTGAGTTTAAAGCCTGGATTGATATCAGAGTATATTTCTAAAGCAGCTGCCTGCAGTCATCACATCTGGCTAAGACCTCCCTGCCTCTGCAGTGCCCAGCTGAATCACCACTTAATCAGGGCACAGCCATGCACAGCACAGCCCAGGGCCCATTTCCACAGGAGTGTGATTTTGGGGTCAGAGAGGACTACCTCCTGAATGCCAAACAAGGTATGAAAAAGGTATTTCTAACATCTTTTGGGGCTCTCACAGAAATCTTGGCACTGGGAGCAGGATAGACTGCTAGTCCTGATTTCCCACTGTCACTCAAAGCAGGTAACTGTGGTCTACCCACCCAAAAGCCCTGCTGAGGGCTTGGGGTGCCATGCTATGGACTGGGTTCATGGGACTGAGGTTCCAAGGTGAGCTCAGCTCAGCAAATGCAGTCAGGAAGGTCCCATACGGCAGACTTCCAGAAGCCTCTTCCAAGCTGATAGGAAGTGCTCGTGGTCTTGGATGATGGTCCTCGGCTGATGCAGGTTAGAACTCCCTACCCCATCTGCCCAATACAAAGAGAAAGGCAAATTCCCCACTAGGTTCAGAACAAGTGGGATCATCTCCCTCAGCTCCCAAAAACATCAATCCATGTAGAATATCGACTGCACTACAAAATCTAGGATGACTCTGTAATGACTGACTGAGCCTGCCACCTTCAGCTTACAACAGTATTTAGCAGCAAATTCAAGCATGTATTTGAGTGTACTTTATTATGTGGTAGATTGTGGTGTAAGTGGTGATGCCTCTGAGGAACCCTGAGGAATAAATCACAAATTTCAGTGCTCTCTCTATAAATACCCACTTTTCCTCTAAATGCCCAAGAAGACTGCAACACAGATTTGTTACTTACCTCCAGGCAAATTTGCTCTGAAATTACAATTCAGTAATAGGAGATGACCCAAAAAAAACCTGTTAGTAAAATATTGCGTGTGTACTTGGGCATGTAGTTAGGATTGCTAATATCAATTAATTCTGCTCACAGAGAAGGACTTGTTTTAAAACAACTTCATTTTTCTTCTGCATATATGTAATTACACAGCTGTAACTAATAGCCATAGAAAAGCAATCTGCCATCTAAACAACTAGCATTATTCTTCAAAGTATTACTTGTGCTTTTCTTCTTGTATTTTCTCAGTGTGAGAGGTGATTAGTAGATATGATTAAATGTATACATCAAGCCTTTCAGTGAAGTACCAGGCCCAGCTTTTCAGCTGCCTTTTAAATGGTATTTAGCAGTTTTCTGGACACGTCTACTGGTTTATTTTGCAATGCTGATACCCATCTACCCATATGGAATAAGATAAAATTTATTTCTACAGGATTTCACCACTACCATCCTTTTCTAGTTCATGTTATCACTGGTATTCATTTCTTTTATCTTTGTGTAAACCATGTGCTCTATCACATTTGCCATTTTGTTTGGGTGACATTCCCATCAATCAACTGTTTGCCTATATGTGCACACAACAGGGACTAAGAAAATTTACCAAAAATTTCATTATGCTTCGTAGCAGTCACTAGAGAAAAAAACCAACCTTTTGGTTGTTTTGTAAACAAACCTTTGGCAAGAAAGGAAATTTTAGCTGTGACAAATACCAAGCTTAATACAGATTAAATACTTGCTTATCTGGCTGTATTTTACAGGGCTCAGCACTTTTTAATGTAGCCTTTATAGAATGACATAATACACAATAAATGTCAGTGAAACACATATGTAACCTTTGCCAGCTACCTATTACAACAGGAATTCCTCAAGCACCAGCATGGTTTTTGCCTTATGAACAGATAACCTCAATGCCTTCCAAAAGTAAATCTCACATTCTGGCAAGACTGGGAAAGTGTTCCAGGTACATGGTTTCAAGCATTGCAAAGGTTCATGTATTTGTCCATTCTTTCAGGGAGCAAGGGGGAACACTGAATACTCACACATGCAGAGGAGGAATGGGAGATGGTTCATAATGGTAGCGCCCCTCATGATGTCTCGCATCAATTGGTACAGGAGGGTGGAATGCTGGAAAAAGGTGAGGAGGATCTGTAAAAACAAGCGAGGTTCCCAGATCTGAGTATCTCAAATGATTCTTTAAAAACAACATTCATAAAGACAGAACAGATACTGAAAAGCATGTTTTAAGAGCGCTATGACTTAGGGGTCACAATCTCCCTCCCTGCTACTGTCAGTCAGGTCTGTCTAAGAGGACAATTTGGCCCACAGTGTTTGCATGAATATGTATTTATTAATTTTAATATTCTTTTTATAGCTTAAATGGAAAGGGGCATTAAAAAAGTCTTTAATAAATAATTATGTGCCCATATGCTAAGCATCAGATCAAAAGGACCATCATGGCTTTCATAAGCATTCCTGATTAATTTATTTTGTATTAAAACAAGAAAAAAAAAATCAACCCAGGACGGAAATCCTACGCAGAGAATACAATGCAATAAAAAAGTATATCCTCAGAGATGTATGCACAGTCCTACAACAGAACGCCAAACTGAAGTGACACGCTGATATATATAGGTAAAACTGGAGTAAATCAGACAATGATGTTCGAAGGCAAATGTGACAGGCAAAGGCCATATTGGAGATGTCTAAGTGCACCACACCAATGGCTGAACCCAGAGGAATGTGTGTGAGGACAGCGGGACTCATTTCATACCCCATTCTTAAAAAGGAAGGGTGCTTTCTTTGTCCCCATGACTGGAGACCCAGGGACTCATGGCTGCAGTAAGCTTCCCTGCTCTATCTCCTCCATGGCTTTCACAGGATGAGGGATTTTGCAGCTGTCAGAACTCCTGTTCCCTGCAGTTTCCAGAGAGCCTCACAGACAGGCTGACAAAAGGGGGAATGCGCCCCTGAAACCCCATGGGCTCTGCCCTGAGGAGTTAGGAACCTGCCTGCCCTCTCCATGGCTTCTGCAGCTGGATTGCCTCCCAGCTTCGAGGGCCACAGTTCACACAGACCACAGTTCTACTCACCAGCATACTGCTGCGATCTGTGTACCTTAAAATGTCACATGCTGCTCACCACTGCCTCTCAAACACTCACAATTCCAACAAGCACCTCCAGCAGCATGAAACAAACTGATCCTGCACAATCATTACCCAACTGCCACTTTGGGTGATATTGTATTTATCTGTCACCAAAGGCTGAGAAGTACAGACATTAGGTCATGTCATGGATTTACTAAAATGCTTCTAGAAAAAAAGAAAGCTTCAATGGTGTATGGACAATAAAATTAATTCTACTCCAGTTTTGCCCACCAACTCTTGAAAGTATCTTTCTTATTCAGCAAAATGTAAACCTCCCCTTAGATTATATTATTTGTGAAAGCAGTTCCCTGGTCCCAACTCACACATGCAGAGGAGGAATGGGAGATGGTTAAATGAAATAGAATGATTTTTCCTCCTCATGCTTTAAAAAGTTGGGTTGCTTCATTTGAAGTGAGAGAAGAATGAGAGGAACAAACCTCACTGTCCTGAGGGAACACACACAGGGGATGAAGGGGAAATAATTTCTAAGGAAATATTCCCAGTATTTCAAGAAAGCCTGGAAACATCTGACACAGACTGTCCAGTTACACGGCTTGACTTTGTGAAAGGCATGAGCATGTGATTAGCCACAGTACACTTCAGCCATTTATTAACTCAAGAACCATAAATGAAAAATAATTGTGGCTTATGATGTAAGCTCAACCTCACGGTTGGGGGTTCCAAACCTCATGGTTTGGAACCTCAAACTCACGGTATTTTTAATTCTGGTTCTGCTGTACCAACTGGACCTTGGCATGCAATCTGTTATGAGCTTCACTGCCCATGCCAAGCATCCATGGTCTTCAGTGGAGGCAAAAAAATGGGTCACAGATAATCAGGAACACACTGTCATTGTCTGAGTGGAGGATGCTTGCTGCCACCTCCTGAAACACATTCCCCAGCAGACACCAAGGCAAAGGGGAAAAGGGACATGGGAAGCATGTTTTAGCACATCTCCCTGCCTGCCCTCTTCCCTGCTAAACTGATATTTGACTACAGCAGCATAAGCCAAAGGGAGAAGATTTCAAAGCAGATGTCTAGCATTTCACATACAAAGTCTGCCACCACTTTTTCAGCAAAAAAAGAAGTCACTCACACCCTCATAAATGCACAGGCAAATCCTTCTCTGCCCTATGAATCTTCTTCGAAGAGTGAGTCCAGGGAGCACAGGTAATACCATAGAGATTTTGCTACCCATATTCATGTCAGACAGGACGTGGTTCACCTGGCCAAAACATGAAATCCCTCTCAGGAGGCCAAGCCTCCTCACTGTCCCACCCTTGCCCAGCCTGAGCGCATATCCATTAAAAGCAATCCTAGTAATTATGTAGTGAAACAGCATTTGACCCTCCTCAATGCCTAATTTACTTTCTGCTGAGAAATGGAAACTTAGTATTAAACAACGCAGAAAAAGGGATTTTTCTCTGTGGGGCATATGCAGTGCAGATCATCAACAAGTTTTATTTATGCATAGGCTATAAATCTCCAAGAACATCTTTTTGAGTCCTCTCACATTACTCTCCTTTGTATATCTTGGTTGCATCTTGTTTGTAGTTTCCATCTGGGAAACAGCTGTACTCCATCACGGCACAGGGAGCTGTCTCCGTCAGCCCTGAGCTGTCCAGAGCAGAGCTGCATATCAAACCCCAACATAATTATCCATCTCACAGTTTATTATTTACACATGAGCAATACAGCTGGTGAACATCATAACTCAAGTGTATGTGTAATAAGTTACTACACTGTAGCCATCTCTTGTTGCAACCCTTAAGAAAAAACCACATTATGACTTTTCCAAAGTCAGGCTAAAACTGCTGAAGCAGAATAAAGTGCCACTAAACCTGGCTACCTCCTATTTATCATACAATTTCCTGACTGATGGTTCCACAAACCAGCTGCTAAGTGCTGTGTACTCTACTGTCAGCGGACTAACATGCTAAATGGGAGACAGGGAGAATTATATACAGAACTGTAGAACTGGGAGAGTCAATTTTACAGATGGAAATCAAATCCTGCCATGTTGAGTCAGCCTTCAGCACAAAAGTAGCTTGCAAATTCTATGTGCTTGAGGGCCCAAGACCACTCTACTTTGAAAAGCACTCAATATTTATATGGAAAGACTCTGAAATCAGAGAGCTGCCAAACCACCTATCGTCCAGGGCTTTACTTGGAATTCAACTAAAATGGCATAAAATGTAATTGTTTGACGTGTATTTATATGGAAATAGATAGTAAGTTTACATAGCAGTAACTGAGGCTGTAGCCAGTTTCACCTTAGCTTTTCATAACCCACCCAGTACCTATTTTATTAAAGGCACCATCAGAATATTAATGGCACATTCTGCCACGATTATTGATACTGTAGGCAAGTAAAGAACTGAGTCAGACTAGTCAGGCTACAATTGAAGTCACCTATCTGACTCACAGTTGTTTGCGCAAGATGCTTTACCTATCTAGAAAACCAGGGGAAAAACTCAGTGTCAAAGACAGGATAGCTGGTCTGACTGTGTTTTCATTAATTCATTTGAACCACGAGGAAAAAAAACGCTTACCTTCAGCAAGGAAAAACCCTTCTCACCAAAACAAACTGACAAAATCGAACTTCCTATTCTGCTAAGGAAATTACTTATACCTTCTTAAAAATTCTGGCTAAGACACAAACTTACACAGAGTATGCCATGCAGTTTTCTTACAGACATCCAAATGCAACTGTGAATTCCTGGGCCAATGACATCCTTGCAGAGACTGATGTAAGTGTACAGTACATGGACAGATGCTGGCTGCGCATTTACAGCCCTCAGCTTCAATTCAGTAGAAGTACCTGATTCCGTGCATAAACTCCACTTATAAGGATATGCCAAAGCTATAGAAATATATTTGAAAACATTGCATGAAAACATACACTGCTGAGTTTGGTAGCTGTTGCCACCTTACAAATTCTCTGCTGCCTACTACTGCAGATGCTTCCTTCAGATGCTCTCCTGTGTTCTGCACAGCTAGCTTTAAGGGGGTCTCCTTAAAACAAAGTGGGAGACACAACTTCCTGTAATGTTACAAACTCATTGATTTTATCACTGTGAGATCTTCTGGAAAATATGTCAATTTATGCTGACTTTCTGTTGTGTAAAACCTGCCTTCCTATTTCTCCTTTAAGAATCATTCTTACCTTCTTAAAGAAGTGAATAGGATCATCTCTCTCCAATTACAATCATTCCCATACAGGAAAAAAAGAAAAGACCTACTCTTCTTCTCTGGAAGTCGACAACCTAAGTCTCTGCTGCTGCATCAAGTGAAAGAAACTAGGAGAAAGGACAGGTATGTATGATCCTTGATGCTGAACAGCAAACCTGAATTGAAGTCTGATGAGATGTAATTCACAGCAAGACTTGGAAAGGGGGATGATGCCAGCTGGCTCAAAGGTGCTGTGCAACACCCTGAGATGACAGGAGAAGGGTTAGCTACAAAGCTCGCTGAAGTTCATGATAACTTTTCTGTACACTCTGTAGTCTCTCGAAAAAACCTCACTTAGGGGATCACTACATCCAAAGGTTGGCTGTAATGCCAATACTAGTAAAACACTCTGCCCTCAGCTAGTGGACTTGATCAAGCACCTTGTGATTTCTGCCAAACGGTTGAGGGAGATGGCTGCTGAAATGATAGGTTGCATTTTTGAGCACATCAAGAGAACATTTGCTACCGTAGAAGATGCCTGCACTGGCTGGAACTCACCCAGCGTGGACCCGATGTCTGCACCTGTGTCATGAGGCTAGGGCCAAGAAAACAGAGGTCCCAAGCCCAACACAGGAAGCCCTCATTATGCTTCAGGACATATGTCCTTAGGACAATCAGCTCACCAAATTGCATGACAGAGCTGAGCCAAGTGCAAACTTCTGTCTCAGATACAACCTCACTTGAGGTGAAATCTCCTTCCTGCTTAAATCCATTACAGTCTTGATGCTGAACAACAGTACCAGGCTTTCACACCAGATGTAACAGGCACAGTATGATGCAAAATATAGCCTCCCTGTTAATGTCTTTTCAATATGCAGAACAGTTTTGAAAAGTTTGCCAGCAAATTTCTACACTTCCTTTGGTTTACAAGCTGATCACCAGATGAGTATTTTCTAATAGTCAGTTTTGCAGAGTCCCTAAGGGCAACACTGTTTCTTCACATACATTTGCTTCAACTGATTTGAACTTAATGGCATTGCCAGGTTTTATGGCAAGAATTAGGTTCTTAGTTGCCAAGCAAAGATCTTATTTGGGATTTCTGTTTAATTACAGATTGCATTAAGGCTCAATAAGAGCACATGTTGTCTCTGAGGGTTTTTTTAGTTCTCCTTCAATAAGGGGTGATTTATGTTTTCTACATCTGCTTATACAGAGGCTTTAATGAGGAAATAAAAATGACTGAGCCACAGCTACACGTGAATGCATGCACTTAACTCTGTGCACTTTGAAGGGATTCTCTATGGTGAGTGGGGTTGCTACTTCAAGCATGGCTGGTTGCCATCTGAAGCAGTGCTTGCTTGCAGGCTGATCCGCTGCTGTGCTACAGACAATTATCTCACAATGCTTTTCTGTGTGTCTGTGTGCGCATGCACACACACTTCCAATGTGGCAATAGTCACACTGACATGAATGCAGCTAACTCATCATCTGACTTCACAGAGAAGAAGATTTTAAATAGGAAAAAGGAAAGTCATAGCAAAGCTGGAAAAAAGTCAAGTAAGTGTATATAGCCAAGAAACAGACAGAAGGAAATTGAGGAAAAGAACTTTTAAGGGGAAAGTCCTCTCCATTTCAGTAGCACTAAATGGTAATTGTGGTAACATACAGTAGATGTAACACATTCAGAGAATAGACAATTTTCCATTGGCTCACTTCCCTTCCATGTGTCTGTGTGTATTAATGATCAAACTTACCGTTTCTACCCTCTGCTATTGCTCACAGAGCCTATGTACTGATCTTAGAACTAAACCACAGGAGTTCCAGGCCAAGCCTCACAAACCAGAGCAGAGCTCCAGCTCTTATTATGGCTGAAAAATAATTTCTATCTTTGCAAAACCAAAACTTAAGACTTTGGAGCATCTTAGATTCCTGTCATCCATTTTAATATTTTCAGTTTGTAAATCTAAACACCTTGTGGGAACATGTCTTATTGTTAGCAGTTCCGCAACAACCTTTATGCCAAGCACTTGAGGGAGGAGCAGTCATCATGCTGGAATAAAAGTTGCTGGAACTGGTTTCACCAACTGGCATTGAAAGGTGTTTTAATATGCCAGATTTGCTGCAGGTATTGGCTAAATAACTACTGGATTGAATTCAGCTTGAACACTTTATTATTCTTTCCAGTCAATGCAACTCTGCTGTCTAAGGAGCAGGACTGCCTTCTGGAATACTAACTAAACTTTCTCAAGTCCATTCAACAGACTCCAGTGCTCACTGCCATTTGTACATTCAGAAATAAAGAAAAAAAAAAAAGAAAAAAATGTAGTAAGAGACAGACTCCCAGGGTAATAAATACATTGGATGTAAAAAACACCTTGAACAGAGAAGCCTTCAATTCTTTCAAAACATAATTTATGATTCATCACAGCCCAGTGATTTGCAAATGACTGTTTCCACTGGGACAGATGAACTGGTAAGCGAAGAAAGAACTCCTTGTGCTGCCCTGATCAAGCAGCCATGAACTTGCCTGGTGAATGGGGTGGGAAAAACTGTGCTGCCCCACAACCCTCTTGGGACATATTTTTTGGAGGAGGAAAGCCAAGTCACCCCATCAGCCCAGTTTTCCCAAGTCCAAACAGCAGATGGAAATGCATCAGAAATATCCTGCCTTCCACACAAGGAACACAAGTTGCTTCATCCTATAAGCAACCTTAAAAAAATTGCATGAATAAGAGCACAACTGCATATACCCAGCACCTGTACATTGGCCCATGGTCTCAGGATAAGAGGATGACGAGCCTCACAATCCCATTACTTAGAGATATAATTGTTTCATCTAACAAAGCTGATTCTTGGTACAGCACAGCTCATCTTTTTCTTAAACTCTGATCACATGTAGCATTTCTTTAAAAACTTAATAATGTGGTTTCTGCAAGAAGATGACAAATTGCCCTCTGTCAGAAAGTTGACAAAAGAGATCCCTCCCTTTTCTACCTCCAAAGGACATACAGTAATAAAATAATTCAGCTTCTGCTTTGGATACAGTTGCCATCTTGCTGTTCCTGCCCCTAACTTCTTGTGCCACTATGTGTCAGTGCAGCCTTCACCACTTCAAAATCCATCCCTAAAAATTATGAAAACCAAAATGAGCAACCATGTTTAACTCTCAAGAAGCACAGACAAGTGGCTTTAACCAGCTGCTCTGGAATGCTTCCCACCTTTTTATCACACATGTATGAAGGATCACATCCTCAGCATATCTTCCTCTGCAAACACCGAGTAACTAGATCTATAACCACAACATATACAAAAATAATTTGTACCTATGTACCTGTTCATATCCATTTCTGTAGCACACTGCAAATTCAGTGGTTGAAGGTGAGCTATGAAGTGGAAACTCAGGAAATTAAAAGATTACAGACAAAATAAATCCTGACCCACACTGGTGAGAACTAAAGAAGAAATCTCACACCAAGGCTTTCAACTCCAAAGAACTCCTAAGCAGAAGTTTAATGTGGACTTCCAGAACAGTAGAAACGAGGTTGTCTTGGGTTATGGAACCAAAAAATGTGTATTCTATTTCATCTGTTGAAAGCACTTGGGGAAATGTGGCTATTTTCTTTATCTCTTGTAACTGCAGGGGGAGGGGGGTGGATGCTTGCTGATAATGGCCCAGCTGTTAAAACCAGGTGGGGCAGTGTTTCTTATCTCTTTCATCATGACTAGTTCCATCATCCCATTCCAAACCCCCAGAGTCAGTCCTACACTGGATTCCTCAGAGGAAGACTGGACCCATCTCGCCATCACTGGACTCTTCTACAGGATCATCCCTACTCCACAGAGCTGCATCTGTTACTCCAGAAAGATTCTTCTGGACTGCTTCTAACACCCTGACCAACAGGGTAACAGGTCACATCCCTGACTCTGTCAGGGGTTTTCCTTAGTTTTTTTCCTGTTTGTTTTGTTTGCTTGTCTTTCTGTACTATAACATTTGTTTATTTTAATATTCCTAGTAAAGAACTGCTATTCCTATTCCCAAATCTTTGCCTGAAAGCCCTTAATTGCAAAATTATAGTAATTCGGAGGGAAGGGGGGTTACGTTCTCCATTCCAGGGAAAACTCCAGTTTTTCCCCTGGCCGATAACTGTCTCTAAAGCAAGACAGAGGTGCTGCCACAGATCAGCTTGGTTATTCCCTCAGGCTCAACACAGCTCAAAGAATACATCTGAATGTCCTGATATCAGCTGGGTAATTTAACTTTGCAGTGACATCATCTCTACAGAGTAAGATGCAAAGGTAAATGTGGCTAAGGAAAGGCAACAGAAATCTAGAAACTGGCAGGGGGGGGTGGGGGGGTGGGACTAGAAATCCCCATGTATTGCTGCTGATTTGATGTGGGAACAAATGAAGACGAGTAATTCAACAAGCTTTGGTGACATTCTTAGAACTTTGTAAGCAGCAATGAGTTCGACTGCAAACATTATTTGTTTAAACGATGGTTTGGAGACTTGTGTGTTCTTCTGTGTAGCAGAATCAAGTTTAAAAGCTATTTAAAAGGCCAAATCTCAAACAGTTGGGTATCAGTACAGCACAGGGAAAATCACTGCAGCTAAACAGATTTTCAGAAGCTAAAGGTCTGGACCACAGTGTGAAAGACTTGGAAATAGGTTATACTTAGCAGCTTTGATGAGTGTTCTATGGCATGACAGGAATTAGAGAGGAAAATGTATAATTAGAACAATTACATCTATATTTAGATATTAAAACTCAGATTCTATGGGATGCACAATCAGATGAACACTCTGAGAGATTTCTTCTCCCTGCTGTTCAACCTGTTTTTTTAAAATTTCGTCCAAATACTCATAATTATTTAGCTTCTCTCTGTATCATCCTTAGCAATTACTCTCCTTCTGAGGTGTTTACATGCTTAAAGCTCTTGCAGATGAGCAGATAGTTATTATATGTGCTGTCAGGCTACTTGTTAATATACATTTATTGCAACCTTTAATCTCTCTGTCCATATTCTAAATTAATCACAGTGACTTGTTTCTGCCTTCTGTGTTTCTTCCAGCTTGGGTTGTCATCCCTGCAGTCTTGGGCATCAGGTTTTCATGTAGGTTGACACTGTTTATGAGGAGGAAGCCTTTGAAATTTATAATAGAAATAACCTATTTCTAAAAATTTCCTTTTCCAACAGGGATATGTATTTATTATATACAGTCTCAAAACCCATAATCTCTCATTTTTCCCACTATGAGAGAGTGTCTCATTCATTATGTGGCAGTGACCTTATCTACCATTTCTAGGGGATTGTTGGTGAAACAGGTACTGCTCAAGTCAAATAAAGTCAACATAAACCGACTATCGGTTATTAATTCTTGACTTCTAAATAGTTGACTTCAAGCTGTTTTCTTCCTCCACCTTCCTCAGCTTCTTAGAGAGTTCTTCCTCTGTATTTCATTTTAATGTTACTTTCATTCAGATCATTACTGAAGATGGAAAGCACAGTGAGTTCCCTTAATTTGCCCTATTGATATTTATTCAAAGTGTTCACTCAGCCTATTTTTGAGATGTCATATTGTCGATATACCAATCAATCTTAGTTACTTTTACAAGCCAAAATTTGAGGAAAATATTTTTAACAAAAAGGGCCATAGTTAAATTAAGTCACTTCCCTGAGCGTCAGCCTGATCACTGTTAACAGAAAGACATCCTTTCTGAGACACTCGAAACCTCTTCCGTGAAAAGTCCCAATAAAGAGCTAAAATGACAGTATTTTATTAACAACTCCCCATTAATTCTTCTAAAAATAGTGGCTCAATTGCCTGAAACTGCTTGTTCTTTTACTGATCTCTCTTGGCTTTTGTTAATGATCTTTTATTAAGTTCATTTTTCTTTACAGACAACTTCTCTGTTTCCCACTACCCAAACACAGAATGACAGTATCAGCTTTAGATAGAACTACATGGGGTTTTCTTTTATTTTTAGGACTTTTGTTAGTGTTTATGAATCCCCAACTCCTCTTCCTTACCAAAGGGCATTCTCTCTATGGGAAAGTATGGAAGTTCCTCATAAAGTCTTATCAACATTCTGATCCTCTTGTTCTCTTCAGATGTACTGACAGGATCTGACGTACACTTCTCTTGCTTTGGAAACTAAGTGCTGCCTACCCAAAGTGGCTAACCCTTTACATCAACCACTTAAAGCTGGCAGGAATGCTGAAAAACAGGAAGAAGGGCACATATGTCTGAGCACACTGATTTAAAAGCAGAAATCAAAAATGGACAACCTCAGCTGAATTAAGACCTATGGTCCTTATGCCCTGTGAGGACGGTGCCAAGTCAGTAGTGTATGTCCACATCAGAGGTGCAGAGCAGGGGCACACAGATGCAGAGGGCACCTGGCTACAGAACCAGCTGCACCATCTCCTGAGGTCTTCTCCCTGCACTGTGTCTTACTGACACTATTGCCAGGACTTGTGGGTAGGTCCAGTTTCACCAGTGAGGAAAAACTCTCCCGCTAATGAGAGAAAATCAAAAACTGGAAGAACAGTGACCTGAACAGGCAGAAGCATAAAAATGCAGTAGTGGGAAATGCAGCCCATGGCATTAGCAAAGATTTTTCTGCAACAACACAAAACCAAACTCTTCAGCAAAGTTTCTGTCTTTACATCACCTGTCTACAATGTCTACCGCAACAGGGTCCCAGTCTCTGACTGAGCTTTCTGGCCCTACCATAGATGAGTTTAACAGTATAGCTTTCTCCAGCCTCCAGTCCAGGCAGACAAGGAAAAAAGTTACACAACAGCCACAATCCTCAGCTTGATGACTGAGGGACAAGACAGGAGAAAACGTAGAATTAGGTGGAACACAAACCCACAAATATTAGAAGAGGGGGAAAGAACTGTTCTTCTGCCCACCCAAACAGGTAAGGGGGCACTAAAGGGAAGGCTGCTTTTCATTCCTCTCTACATCCTAGAGGAGAAGGCAGGGGTGCTACAATGACACAAAAGGAACTAGAAGAGAAGAAAGATGGCCAAATGAAGAAGAGGCACATCATTCCCTGCCACACAGCCAAGTGACACAGGAGGCTATGGACACAGGAGATTTGAATGGCCTCAAGGAGAAGAAAAGAAGTGCAGTGAAGATCTGAAAGAGCTGAAACCATAGGACCAAGGAATTCCTCAACTGAAAATTTTGTGAAACTGACAGAAGAGCAAAATGAGAGGACAGTCATCTGTGAACTTCTTACATTAACCCCATGGCATCTGCTTTTCGTCATTGTTTGGAAAGGACACCGGGCATGCCAATACAGTCCCTCACACTGCGTACTCTTGGCAAGTTCCCCAAGGGGAACTCTTTTCTCTGACACTCAGCCAGCACATCACCCAGGGCAGTGCCAGCACTGCAGGATTTCAGCTCTGTGGCAAAATCATGAAGACATCCCCAGCCTGTAAACGCCCATCTTTCAGCTGTACGCTTGCAAGTTATACTGCATAAAAGAGGTGGTGGTAAAAGTAACTTAAGATGTCTGCCTTCTGTCCACTGAGACACAATTCTCTCTTCCACATTTCTGTGTGGCGTTCAGATGCAATCAAACTATAAGAAAACAGGAGATTTCATTTACACTTCAGCAGAAGAAGACAAGTTTTCTTCAGTCCCACCCTCTGGCAATCTTGGATGTTTTCCAATGCATTAAGTGTCCGTTTCCCGCCAGTGAAGTGTTTGATGCTCTACTAAATGCAGTGGCAGTGAGAAAGGTATAGTAACCCTCCATATGGAAAAGCCATTTGACACAAAGGTTGGAGGTCAAAAGTTTAAATGTTCATGACAGAGACCACAACAGTCCTTTTCTGGTCAATAACATCAAAGGATTTGTCAGCTCTTAATACTTCTATTGTCGCTGTTTGGATCCTATTGAAATTCTAGCATATTTATTGCACTCCGGGAGCATAAGGACTTATTGTTTGTTTTAATTTCTATGCCGAACCCAAGGAGTCTGACGTGTTGTGGCTCCCCTTGCTCCCAAGAAGAATGAGCAGAGAAACAATGCCAGAGGATGTGGCCTTGTAGTCCCAACCAACTTGGTGCTTTCTTCCCCACCAAAAAATATAAATGATGCATGGAAACATATGGTCTCTATTGGACAGGGCTGGAAATCTCTGCTCCTGAAGTCCCTGCATGCCCAGTTTTAATTGTTCTGTGCTATGACAGGGGGTGAAAAGCACCCCCCACCATCAAGGTCTGTTTTGCCACTCATTGTTGAGAAACATTCTGCTGCAGCCGACTAACACTGCAATTAGGCACAACTGTGGCAGAGTCAGGAGCAGCAGTGAGGTTCTCGAGACGAACTGAAGTGCCTTAACCACAGAGAGTTTCACTTCACCCAGCTCTCCTTTGCTGTCTGAACTTCTGCTTGCGGTTAGGCAGAAACTTACTACCAGAGCTCTGTTGCTTGTTCCAGGCATTGTATTGCCATCAATACCTCATGCCTTGCCAGGAGCAGGATCTGAGTTCATTTGTTCCTACCTTCCTCAGATTCCTGTTCCCCTCTCCACAATAAGGATTAGCAGTTTAAGTTATGTTGCTGACCTCCATCTGGCTAGGCAGAAACAGATGTCTGTGCACTCAGGCACGATCTTATTTCAAAGTGGGGACTCTGGGTTACTAATGACGTTATAAAGGCAATAGCATATATTGGCTCTCAACAGTCCATTGTCTAATTGGGATGGTTTTAATCAAATATGAATGCACCCAAGTTTTCTCAGCTAATGAATAAATCCCTCTTTTAAATAACGACAACAATTTTGAAATCTCCATCGAGGCAGCATCCTGAGGAATGCCTACATGAGCAGCAGTCATCACTGAAGGCCTGTAAGAGGCTGCAGAAACATCCGCTGCAGCCCAGTTCATTGTTTAAACAGTTCCTAACTGCCCTTCCCAGAGGTAAGCTGCAGCCAAACTGTTTTCCTTCATTTCACAAACCAGATATGTATGGTTTATGTGAACAGCCCTAAAGTTTACTTTAGTCTCTGTGTAAATACCTTCTACCACATATTTCAAACAAACAGTTCGCTTCATTAGAAAGGCAAACAGCGTAGCCGCAGAATACAAGCACTTGAGGAGAACCACACCAGGCAGAGAAATCCTCTGCCCCTGTGTAAATACCGCCTGCTCTGCAGCTCCGGGCAGCATCCGCCTGCAATGCCACTTCAAAAGCCTTTTCACAAATACTTCACATGACTGTTTGCAAGTAAATGATAACCTAAAGAGATTATCTGCAGGGCTGAGAGCCCTGATGACTGTCACTACCACTACACAGGCAGAGGAAGAAAAGCCAAAACACTTGCTGCCAGCCCGTGCTGAGATAAAACTTTAATAAACTCAGTGGGCAAACCAGTAACATCAGCTTAACCTGTTAAACTGGAAAAGCAGTGCTGCTTTGGTAGCCTGCTTTGGTGTATCTGCCTTCACAAAGGGCAGCAAGTTTTACCCTTGGCAATGAAAACGTTATTGCATATTTTTTAACTGAGTTGTTAAACTGGTAAACATCAGAGGGCTATACAAAAGAGTGAGAAAACTGCATAGCCAACAAATCACCAAATAAAGCACTAAGCTAATTCCTTCTGGACAAAATACCTACAACAATTCAAATGCCTCAGGAACACACAAAGTATTCTTATATCCCAGAAACAAGTACAGAAGATGAACGGAGAAAAAAGACAACTGGACACAGAAAAGAGGCAATGGAAGGCAGCCAGTGCTAGGAGGCTCCTCTCCCCCATTCTCCCCTTCTTACACCCATGTGATTCCTGAGGACGTTAATTGCTGCGCTGGGAATGCACCTTCAAGAGAGATATACAGCTTAAAACTTCTTTATGTCAGGTGAAGAATTTAAATCAAAATACTGTCATTTGTACATTTGAGGGGAAGGACAGAAGGCAGCTTGTTACAAGTTAAGGGCACTTTCACCGTGTTCATCACTACTGTCATCTCCAGAGTGATCACAGCAAGCAACAGGGATGGCGTCTTTACATTAGTCATAAAGCACAGACCCCCAGTAAGACCAGAGCTTTAACATAACCTTCCAAAATAAATTATCAACTATCCATATGCTCTTAAACCAATTCGCAGGCAAAAAAAAAAAAAAAAAAAAAAAAAAAGAAAGAAAGAAAAAAAAACCCCAAACAACCAAAAATCTAAATATCCTTCAGAAAGTTTATAAACAGGGACACACTGCACGTGGCTGTACAGTGAGGGCTCACAACCTGTGGAAGTGCTGAAGTTATTCCAACTATCATATTAAGAGGAGACGAACAGATAACATTTTTATTATGGAGAATGAAGTCTTATCAAATATGGACATGAAGGTTAGAACCTCAGCAATTGTAACTTCAACCCTACAGTGATGTAAAACATAATTTTCAATTATTTCCATTTTCAGGGTAAAATAAGGCCCACTAAGTCAGAACTGTTTTATAGTTAATTTCAGCAAAGTCAGTATAGCCAGTTCTTGTGATTTTATGGTAAATCCTATTCTTCTTTTCAGTGTTTTGTTGTTTTTAAAGCTCCAGTATTTTCCATTATATCAGTGAGTAAGAATTTCAGCTTTCATTTAAGGGGAAAAAAAACCCTAAAAACCAACCAAAAACCACACATATGTTTCCAGGTGTTATGGTTGCAGAGAAAAGCTGGAAAATGAGAAAACCTCAGGTTTCACAACATGTGAGCAAAAACAAAGCTCCAAAATACCCACACATGAATAGGTATGTAGGTACAGACAGGATCTCGCACTTGGTATGTATGCGTTTTGCATGATCACATATACAAAGTTATTATTTTGATCACCTAGATATAGGTGACAGCAGGATAGTACAGCTGTGTTACAAATGGTATCTGTTGGCATTAAAATGCACTCTGTGCATTTTAACAGTGATTATCTTTTAAGTTTTTTGCAGAGATTTTGGTCCATACCAGAACTGCTCTTCATTTTTCAATTCTTTTATTTGACTAAGTAGATGCTTCCTGTACACAGAATAATTTTTGTCCTATCTGTTAAGGGTTGAGAATTCTTCTAAATTCTCCTTATATAATCAGACTATAGTATCACCCTGTTTTCAGCCTTCTAAATTGGAGCCAGAATTTTCTCACACATTCTCATGTAAACAAAGCAATGTTTTTTGTAA
>VZUI01020145.1:0-66008 GCA_013401135.1 Cettia cetti | reverse complement strand
AAAATTATAGTAATTCGGAGGGAAGGGGGGTTACATTCTCCATTCCAGGGAAAACTCCAGTTTCCCCTGGCAGATACCTGTCTCTAAACCAAGACACACGGCACATGGAAAATCTTTCAAGCTGCCCTGAGGGGGTCTGAGACCCTGGCTGGGACCCCAGGAAAGCATTGGTTTTGACTTTAGTTCATGGGAAAAACTTCCAACACTTAGAGATGAATTAAAAGCAACGAAGATTTGAAATAAACAGTAGTTTAGTTTGTCACAGGGTGAAAATTTGTAGTTTTGAGGTTTTAGTATGGAGATAGATGAGAGAAAGATGGAGAACTTTGGACAGTGTCTCATGTTCTTCTTCTACTCCATTTTCTGCTGTGACGGTGGCACAGAGACATTGGGCTTGCTACAGAAATTGCATGTTTAAAATAGGCAGTGATTATTGGCACAAAACTGTAAACATAGTATGTTTTAAGAGTTAATTTGATTAGAACCCTTTAAAATACCTTGGAATTTTGTCTTGTGATCCTGTTCAGCTGTGTTTTTCAGTGCGTTAAGCCAAGAGTTTGGTGATGTGCTGGGCTTGAAATAAAAAATAAACATCTCCAAAGACTGAAGTTGCAATTTATCTTCTTAACCCTAGTACAGGACTTTGTAAAGAAAAAAAACCAAACCCTAATCAGGGGCTCCTGAAAAAAAAATTCTCACAACAGAGGAAGATTGCTGGGTCCATTAGAGACAATAACAGGAAACTGAATGTAACTAATTTTGAAGGTAGAGTATTTCTTAAGTTTATTTGTCAAGAGACCTACATTCATTCATTCATTCATTCATTCATTCATTCATTAAAAAGAAAAAAAAAAGAAAAAAAAAAGAAAAAAACCCCCCAATCTCTGGTTGTTTGGTCTTTGCTATGGGCTGAAAGATGTAGTAGGGCATTGGAAGGTGGTATTTGGCTCTGCACTAAACATCTAGAAGGTGGACTTTGTGAGTCTGTAACACAGGGTGAGGGTATATCAGCCTTTAGCTTGCAGTGTTGCTCTGCACAGAGACATCTGTTGATACTGTGCTCTTCACATAGCCCATGTTTCATGTGGGTAACCTCAAACATCTTCAGCCTGAGTGCAGCCAGCCAGGGGCTGAGCTCACACCAGGCCCCAGCAGCCTGAATCCATACAAGCTGAGTTTTACCCAATGGCTCATTGCTGAAGAAACTTGGATGTGATTTTAGTGACAATTCTTTTAAATACGTAATATGAACTCTCTAGAGCTAATTTTTACCCAGGCTAGTAAAAATTAAGGGTCGCTTCCCTTCTCCCAGAAGCAAATACACCTTTGCATGGTTTCACACATTTCTGGAGTTATCTTTTGAACATGTTTACCAATGTCATTAATGTGTAAAGCTTTGTTGTGTATTCTTAGAAGGAAGTTGTTCTCCTTCCACTGCAGACATGTGCAGAAAACTTTCCTCTGGAGAACTGAGAGGGAGATGATTTCTCTGCCCTGCTGCATGCCCAGAAAATGGTCCCTAATCCACACCTCCAACCACTGCAGCAGGGCTTCACATCAGTGCTCGTGGGACTTGTGAGCACTGGGGATTATATCAATATTGGTAACTGTGTTAGGATAACACCAACTTTCTGTGTGTCTTTTGTCCCCTGATAGCTGGGCTTTGTGTTGCTT
Source organism: Cettia cetti (assembly GCA_013401135.1). Taxonomy (NCBI): domain Eukaryota; kingdom Metazoa; phylum Chordata; class Aves; order Passeriformes; family Sylviidae; genus Cettia; species Cettia cetti. Next base: position 64,334 of record VZUI01020145.1, on the reverse strand, counting down.
TCCCAGACTCTTTGTTATTTTGGCTCTCTTGTGTTTCTCCCTTGGTCCCAGCAATCCCTGGGTTTCTGGCTGAACCGTCACTCCTGTGCATGTTCAGAAGTAGAAATGCTGAGCTGAGCAGCTGCTTCTCTTCAACTGTGCATTTCCAAGTCGGAACACCTTTCTCCCCAGCTCCATTGTGCTTTCAAGGTTTTAGGTGTAATCCTTCCAAAAAGCATTAATCACATTAAAGTTTTAATAATAGTAATGGTTTTGCTTATTACTATTATTATACATTCAAATGTCTTTTCAGCTTTTATTTGGGAGTGAGGTTTTTTTTGCTTAACAGTCAATTGAGGGTGTGTTCTTAGTCTACAAGAAATTTAATCTCAGTGATATTCATAAATGCAGAGACTCAAATTTGTTATTATTCAATAAATGAGTGCATGGCTGTTTCAGAGCATTGTCTCAGGGTAGCACCTTCCTATTTTGATATCTTTGTACAACTGGAACAAACAGAATGGAAGGTCAGGCTATGAAGTCAGTCCTGGCCATACAGAGAGCAGCTAACAACTGCCTCTTGATTTATTTTGCACCAAATTTTAGTTCTCTTGCTTTCAGATACCCATAAGTAACTGCATTTTACTGTAGTAACACTTAGATACACATCCCTGAGAGAAAAACTGGTCCTCAGAAATGAGTTTTGAATAAAAAGGTGAGTAGATAAAATATAGAGTTAATTGTTTATCTAAAATAACAGAACTGACTCAAACTGTAGATACATTTAGTGCAGCAAGGGAACCTGAAACTAGATTTTTTTTCTTTTGTTTTCTGCCTCATCTGGTTTTCTGCTTGTAACAAGGGCTTTATGCCCTTTTCTTTCTTCTGTCTTCTTTTCAAATAAAACTGAATCAAACTGTTAATACATTCAGTACAGCATGGTAACCTGAATTTGCACTTTTCACTGTTTCTTTGGTTCATCTATTTTTGAGCTAGAAAAGGGGATTTCTTGCCCTTTTGCTTTTGTCTTCATGTTACAATTTCTGTATATTAGGTTCATGATTCATTTCACTCTTTTCTCTTAACCCTCTCATGTCTGGCCACAGGCCACCTTTCCAAAACCCCAGGGATACAGATTCCATTTTGTTCTGTTTTCTTCTTTCTCCACGTGCTGCTGACTGACTCTGTTTGACTTGTCCTCCCGTCCGAAAGCTTGCTCAGCTTCTGTCCACCACTTCCATCCACAACTTCCCACCTTCCCCATTAGCCATTTCAATCTCTCCTCCACGTAACTATTGCTGGGGAGCCCCAAAACTTCCAGCTCCAGTGCTGGTTGCTCTGCCAGAGAAAATGGCTTTTTTTCAGGCACATGGGCAGGAACTTCCAGCCATTCTCCGTGCTGGCTTTGTTAGGTGGCCAGGATTTTTGGAAGAGTGGCACACAGCTTATGGGTAGGGCCAGAGTTTCTGTGTGGCAACAATAAGAACATAAATAAATGCAGGAATCATGTAGGTTCCTTTTCCAGGTATAGCCAAACCCCAATCCCACCTATCTTGTCCAATCCCATGTGATGTTATGCCGGGTGGCACAGCTACAAACACATATATCCCACACAGCTGTGTGCTGCCAAGGCTCAGAGAAGGTTTTAGACCAAATCAGTCCTGTGCTGACATGACACCAGAACAAATAGAAATTAAATTGTTCTTTGTATCATGCTATTAACTTCATGGGCAGAACAATTCCTCTGAAGTTTGCCAGTGTGGGTTACCAGGTTCGGCAGTGCTCCCAGCTGACGTGTCTGGTCTGGCTGCCAAGTGGGGAGAAATCTGATTGGAAAAGATTTGAAAAAGCCCATGGTGGCAGAAGGTATTTATAGCCCAGCCACAGGGTCAGGGGCTGCCTTCGGCACTGTGGGCTTGTGGTGCTGTGCTCTGTAAATCGCAGATTATGGGGGCTTTGCCTTAGGAGCTTACAGCTGAGGAGGGCTCACAGGACTGTGTGCCATTACCTGTCAGAGAACAGATAGTGCCTGGATATGGAGCTAAACCTAGTATTATGGGATGTTATTCTGAGCTCTCTTTTATTTTCTCAATGCGTGTATATCTTTCCTTACTTGTTCTAGACTGTTTTGCAAATCCACGCAAATCCCAAACATCTGCAACAGAAAACAGCTACCCAAGAATGGGGAGTGTCAAGGCTGACTGCTCTTTTTCCATTGACCCCTTTGGTTTGTTGTTGCCTCAGTTTTCCAAAATACCCCTACGCAACACATCTTTCATCCACCTGTTGTATTGTGCTTAGTGAACTATGTGTAGGCTGAACTGACTTCATAATGTGCCAGTGTTGTGTAACACACTGAGCCTTGGTGCTTGACTGGGGAGCCTGAGCACTCCAGAGAGTAAACTAAACCTAATTAGTGTCCAACAACCAGTCTGATAGATTTGGTTTTTTTGGTTCACATTTTGGATATGCATTTATCCATCCATCCGTCCATATATATGCCACATACAGCTATAAATGCAAAAATACTTAGACTGAAGGAATATCTATAATTTGAACTAAAATTTCTAAGCAGAGAGGAAAAAAATCCCTAACACAATGTGTTACAATTTACATATTAGTGGGAATGCAATGAAAGTCTAAATATCATCCAGTTGCCATAAAATGATCTAAAACTGAACCACCAATGTATCATATACTGTGTATTTATATGGTGGCACCTGATTTCAATTCTCAAAGTAGTTTAAATAGCTCTTGCTATTTCTGAAAAAATATGAGCAATGATGTCCCATGCTATTTTTAGGAATAATATGTTTATCTTTATTTAGTTGCACTTAGATGCATGCTATATGGAGAAGTAAGAATCACCCAGTCCTGGGCTGTGTTAGTCTGGGAGAACTAAAGTTAATGTTTTGAGATGGTGCCTGATCTTTCTGTTCTGTGGGCCAGCAGTTGGTGGTCTGGTCCATTTTGGAATCTCTTTTTGTTTACTCACAGCTGTCTTCCTCCTTACCCATAGTGGAATACATAAATTACATTTACAAGTTCAACATTCTGGGGAAGTCAGAAAGTGGATTTTCAAGGGGAAAAAAATCCTCAGATGAGGGAAGAGAGGCTGATTCTCCCAAGGTAGTAACCATCACCTGTCTCATGGAAAAACCAGGATGGAATATTACACTTATTTAATATAAAAATTATATACTTCGTGGTCCCTTAGAATTGTTCTTTTTCTTACACTCTTGAAGAAAAAGAAAGGACACTTTGCTTCAAAGAAGAATTCAGTGCAATAATTGAACATCAGTATGAACTTCCAAGCTATAAGAACAGCTAAACCAGGTCAAATAAGCAGAACACAAGGGCAGCAATTATCTGCTCAGGGGGTTTGGCTACAAGTGGACTGAATTTGAGGATTCTGTGAGACAAGAGTAGAAGGTAAGCATGACACTTCTGTAAGTACTGCAAAGACACCACATGAGTGATCAGAGGTACATTTGACCATCACATCAGCTACACAAAGTATCATTTACATACCTACATAGCTACACCTGAAGTATCAAGAAACTGCCTAAATGGGATCATCAGTTATTGAGCAAAATGGAGGAATTTTTAGACGTATCTAATAGGAGCAAGGAGGTAGTCTTCTCACCATCCAAGGAATGTATTTGAAATGCCAATCAATCGGCCTTTGTTTTGAGTCTATGATTTTTTACTAGGATACCTACAAAACAGTTCTATACTGTAAGAAATACAGTGCTGAAAGAACAAATGAAATTGACATGAATTCAGTGGCAATTTGAAAGGGATCACATATCTGTGCACCTTGTTCCTCTTCCAGATTACAGTCTAGGTAAAAAAATGCTGCAGGTGTAGCATCCAAAAACTGCTCAGGGAGATTGGCTTTACAGCCCACTGCAGAGTTGAAGAATTATAAGAATATGTGATTTACACTTCCCTGGAAGTGTTCAAGGCCTGGTTGGTCTTGGAGCAACTTGTTCTAGTGAAAAGTATCCTTGCCCATGGAATGGGGAGAGGAGAGTGAAATGGTCTTGAATGTCCCTTCCAGCCCAAATCATTTTAAGGTACCATGATCTCATTCTTTGAAGCAACTGTCATTTACAAGAATTTGGTTGAATCAATTTAGTTGGATAACTCTTAAAGAATGCTATTATAAATTCTGATTTTATTTTCAAAACTTGAAGTGGATAAAATTGAATGAGAAACAAATAACATACAACTAGCTGCCTCTAAAGCCAAGCTGATTGTTTTTTTCAATTTACCCAGGCATTTCTACCCAGGATATGGTCATTTCCAGGCTAATATATTAAAAATTATACTGTTTAGCAACCTGACTCTGCCTGATGGAGTAAATCCAGTAAATCTTAGCCTGTGCTGAAGTAGTAATTTGAGCAGATATTACATGTCATTCAAGTAGTTAGTTTTTACTGAAATCTGCTAGCTTTTCACAAGTTACAATGAGAAATTTGCATTGAAAAAAATGCATTGAAAATAGTATAGAGTAAGGGATACCTGCCAAACATCATGCTCTAGAAATCTGAAGAACTTTGGTTTTCTTTAAGGAACAAAGTAGCCCTGTGCCACTTCTTTTCCATGTGCTGTTTTCTCAGTATCTTTTCCTTTAATTTCTGCTCCTTTTCACAGGATATATCAGAAAGAATTTAGCCTACAAGATTCCTATTTTTCCCCTTGCCAACAGTGTGGTTGTACTTAGGTAGTCCTTCACCACTGGTATGACTCACCTAAAATGTATCCCCATCTACACCAGTCAGAAACTAGTTCCAAAACCAGTAAAACAAGCAAATTCAGGTTTCCTATGGCTCTAGGTCTTACGTTGTTTGCATCTCTATCCTGGCATATCTTCAGTCATTCTCAAAATTCTCATCCTGCTTTTTGGTTTTGCCATCTGAGTAAATGACAGATAGGCTTGTAAAAACTACTTATTATATACACCAGTGGAATGGGGAGCCACCAGGTTCTCCTGGCTTCCTCTGCACAGGAGAGCTCATCAGCTCTCTCTAATTAACCCAGTTGCTGGTTTCTACAAAACTATCAGGAGTTTAATATTGTTGAATTTTCTGCCACTACCATAGTTACCTGAAATTGTCCAAAGTGTTCAAAAGCTGGAATATTTTATCTGGGGAAAGGTGAGGGAGGTAAAGGGCGTGCTACTGAGAAACCAGGGAAGTCATGTTGGACATTTCTTAGCTGTCCTATCTTTGTCTGACCCAGATAAAAGGAAGAGCTCCCTAAATACTCTAAGAAAGAAGTCTCAGTCCTGGTGGTGTTTTCCAAAGCTGCCCTACATTCCATCCCCGGAAGACAGAAATGCTCTGTGGCTCCAAGCACTACCATGACCCAGGTGAAGACTCCAGCTGCTGTAGCCTGCTAAAGGCAATTGCAAGGGACAAGTTGTTAAGAAGTGAGCAAAGTTCTGGAAAGCAGCAGCTCTTCCTTTCAAATGCGAGTTCAGATCAGTGCTGCTGCTCCCTCTGCACGCTTTGTCTGTGTAGTTAAGTTTCCTAATTCCAGTTGTGATGCCATCAGCCTTGTCTAGAGTAATGGCAAAAATGTTGCCCCCATCAATCTGTTTTCTCCTCGGGCACATTTGGCAGCCAATTGAATAACCCTGAATGCTGGTTACCAGGCTGTTTCTTTCCTAAGTGGGTCAATATCAATGCCGAGAAAGAACAAAAATTGATCTCTAATATAAATTATATACACTTTACCCTTTACAAAACAAACCAGTTTAAATTCCAATTTATTATAACTGTAACAAATCTCTAAGTTTTAAAAAAGCTCTTAAAATAATGTCAGTAAAATGCCATGATTTCAGTGCTCATTCTTGTTGTTGTAGGTTCTAGTCACTGAGTGAGTGGCATCACTAGCTCAGTATCTGGAGTCAAAATGTGGAGGTGATTTAAAATAAAAATTAGGAGGGGGGAATATGAATTAGAAAAAAGTAGTTGATACTACCTGGAGCTGTTTGCAAGAGGCATTAATAGAGAATGTATTTTTTGTGTTTAAGTCCAATGGAGATGATAGTCCCTATGTTCCTCAAAAGTGAGAAGTATTATGGCCAAACTGGTAAGTGAATAATTTAATTGTATTTCTTAGAAGTGTGAGAGGCTGACAAGTAGTAACATTAAACTGAATGTGGGGAAGTACCTGTATTCTGAGAATTAGAAAATTCTGGGGGTGTCAGTAAGACATAAAATTAACTGTATTGTCCTTTAAGTAAGACCTAAGTGGTTCTTTCTAAGAAAAAGAGTAATCAGACCGAATTCCCATTAATAGTGGATCCCTGTGCAGCTTTAGTAAGGTGAATTTTTCATGTCATAGTCTCATTTGCTGGAGAGCATTGTTGTAGTTTTGGTTCTCTTCAAATGTTACGTATTTTAATGATGAACAAACTTGTTCTTGTTCACTGTTGTAATATCATTTTAAATGCCACGCATCAGCTTTGGTCCTTTGAATGAGAGCTTACAGAGACCAAAAAGAAATTACATGGATGTAGGAATTTAAAGCTACAGCTAATGGCAACTTTTCAGTGGTGGCACTTGGTGTCCCTTAGAGTTATCCTGAAACTGCTCTCATTCATGCAGATGCATGGGCTCAGCACCTGGCTGGCTGAAGGAAGTTCTAAAGGGTGGGTTGTGACAGGTCTGAATCAGAATACTGTATATTGACATGGTTAGTAGGACATTTACTGTAGAAATGGATGCGTTTGATTCCAATCAAACCATTCCGGAATAAGAAGTGCCAGGAACACTAAATAATATAACACATTAGGAAAGTTATCATCAAGAAAATGCTATTTATAGCAGAGGACAAGGCAGGCCCCACAGAAGATTCCGATAAAGCCCAGCCTGACTCAGTTATCACCAAGAGAAGGAAATCCCTTTGTTATATTGTTTTCACACTTTCCCCCCCCCCATATGCTGCATTTGTATTAATAAACTAAGCACTGATTTTGTCACAATATACCACTGCAGATCTTGAAAAGAAATGCAGCAGGTGTTCAAGCAAAGGCAAACCTGTAAGGCAAATCTGATCGATTGAGCACTGGCATAATCTGAAAACAAAGAATTACAGAGTTTTATCCTTCCAGAGATAGAGACATTATGTCTGAAACCTGGGGGATTGTCCTTAAAGCTTAAAAAGAGGGACAGAAATCCAGCCACCCTCGCAATTTTAAATCCATCTTTTAAAATCGCTGAGACCAAATGTGGGCATTTTTTCTGTTGGATCCTGCTGTGAAGTGACAGTACTGCATTTGTCCTATCACCATTATTATCTTAGTCTATGATCTGCTGTGATATCATATTACTTCTGTGTAAGATCAAGCAGAAGGTCAGAGTGGACTGAGAAAATCCCACTAGTACATAACCATTGGCAGCACTGCTGTGGAAATTCAGAAACAACCCCGCTGGGGTTTCTTCTCATGGAATGCTTTCCTTCCTAACTTTGCTATAGGAAAACAGTTCATGAAAACTAAGTTTTCACTAAGTTTTAGGTAAATTAAATTGCTGAATATCTGCAAAATACTTCTATTTGTTGACAATCTTCCCAGCAGAATTGTAAAATACTTTTCTAAAGAGCTAAATCCAGGGTGTTTTGCAATATAGTTTCAGTATTACAGAGCTCTGTTTTCCTCTCGCTTGATAATTTGACTTGCTCGGGGAATCTGGAACTCCCTTCCTGTTTCCCTCCAAGACCTTTAGTCACTTCCTGTCTCTAAATAAAAACCCCTTTCATTTGTCCTTAATTGATGATAGATACTCTTCCAAGTATTCTGATAAAATCAGTCAAATTATATATAGATTTTTCCTTCTTGTAGATGACCAAAAATCCCCATAGTTAAATATGTTAAAATTAGTTTCAGCACCATGTCTATGCTGAGAATTTGACTAATTTTTAAAGGTGCCTTGTTGCCTTAGGTTATACTATAATGGAATTTCTAAAATCCATTTTCTTGTTTAACCAAGAGATGCAAAAAGCAGATTTGCTGGTGAAATTATAAAGACCTTATTCAAAGTATTTTATTTGCCGTGCCTCCATTCTGCTGCTGCTGCTGTAGCATCTCTTATATCACTGTAAAAGGGGCTGACTTGAAAATATAAATGGATCATTTGTCGATGAACACCCAAAATCTTAGGGTAAAAGAATGACATCAAAAGACCTCACAGTTTGTCAAAGGCCTATTCACCTGCTGGAAACCTTCACCTCCATCAGAATAACAATGTTGCCATCACTGTGTTTACAAAAATACTTTGCACATTTGTTCTGGTAATTTCTGGTAGTGATAGGGAATATTGATGTGTTTGTAAATTCTTGAAAAAAAACCTTATCTGGAATTTCCCGTGCCTGAGCTGAGACTGGATTGGGTGCAGCAAAAGGCTGCTTGGAGGAGCAGGGGGAAGAGTGACAGCACAGCTTCTACAGTGTTAGTTTTGGAAAACAAGGGCTGGGCAAAGTATATTCTTAGGAATCAAAATTTAGAGAAAAGAACAACTTAAAGGGAAAAGGAGTATGAGGATGTACCCTGGCCTAGAGCAAATTAAGACTGGAATCTGGAAGGTCTCTTTTTTATTTAGAATGGCCTCCCCAATAGTACAGCGGCAACAAATATTGGGGTTCAGACTGTCCATGCAAAGAATGTATGTTTTCCTGAAGGAAGAGAGGATTCAGTGCTGGGACCCCTTGGAGCCCCTCCATTCACTTGTTGCCATCCCATTTTTCAGACAGTGACTGAAACTGGTGATTGAACTTCAATTTCCAGCCAGAAACTCTTCCCTCTGCAGTGTGAGATGCAGCTGCCCCTCAGTCCCTCGCTATGCTCAGATGCAGTGAACTGGTCCCACTCAGAAGCTTCTCCTGCTCCAGGCAGTCAGTCACTGCTTAATTGGACAGCTCATGGAACGTCCATCTCGGCATCCATTGCACCCTAGAGGCAGAAGGGAAGTGCCACGAGAGCTGGTTCTTTTCCCTAACTTCTCATGTCTCACTGAACCGGCAGCTGCTTGCTCTGAGTGTTTCCATGAACTAATCTCTTTATATGGGCATATGTGGGAGAATAATTCATCTGTGGGCTAAAAACCCATAATAATGTTGGAGTAGTGTTAAATATAAAATTATAAGGCCTTTTGGCCTTATTGAGGCAGCTGTGTGGGTGGAAATAGCATCCAAATAGATGCTATTTTAGTTAAATTAAGTGTTACCCTAAGGGCTTTGGCCAATGTTCCATCTCTGAGCAGAAAGCTGGAGACCACAACGGAGTCTAACATGAGGCAGGTGCCAAGTTTTCTCCTGCTCTCCCTCTCCTCTTCCCTTACTTCCTTTCGATTCCTCTGTTCTTTCTCTTTCATCTTTCCTTAAATTTCTTCTTCCCTTTTCTTTCCCTCTTTTCTTCCTCCTCTTTACTTTCTATTACTCCTTTTTCCTTTCATATTTTTCTTCTTTGCTTTCATATTTTTCCCTCTTTGCTTTCTTAATTTCCCCCCTTTCCTTCCCTTTCTTTTTTCTGTTTCTTCTTTCCTTTCCTCCCTTTCCTCTCTTTTTCTTTCCTCTTCTCCCTTTCCCCAGTTTTCCTCTTCACTTCACTTTCTCCTTTCATTTTTCTTTTCCTTTCCATTCTCCTCCGCAAAAGTTGCACAATTTAAATTAATACTCTGAAGAGATGATGAGATCTGTTTATGGGGCTGCCTTACACTAGCACGGGTGGTTAAACAAGTTTGTCTCTTCTGATAGCGTCTCCTCTCAGTTTTTTTCAGACACGGGAAGGTTTTTGCATCATGTTTTGGTTAAAACTTCCATTCCCATCGGAGGAAGGCGCTGGCTGAGTCCACTTCCCACCCCAGGGGGATGTGCCTGCGGTGATCGGCGCGATGCCCAAGAACAGGATCGGGATCTTGACGGCGCCTCACCCTTCCGCGGCCCTGCAGTGCGACGGCGCCCGGGATGCCTCGGGATCCTTCGGTCACATCCAGGGTGAGAGAAGCCGGGCTAGGGCGGATCGGTGCCCTGCGCCATCCCCTTCTCTTTCTGGAAATCGCTGAGGGTTTCAGGCCGCTGTTAAAAAAAAAAAAAAAAAAAAAAAAAAAAAAAAAAAAAAAAAAAAAAAAAAAAAAAAAGAGACACTACTCCTGGCAGAGGAGAGCAGTGAATCACGCCACGCGCTCCCAGGGTGTCTATTACGGGAGGATGGAGGGTCCCCGGGCCGTGCCCCGTCTCCTCTGCCGCCCCACCCGCGTTCTCCGCTCTGAACTTTAGCCGACTTCTCAGCCCCGCTCAGCCAGCTCTCGGGCCCGCCCCATCTAAAGCATATTCATGAGGGGCCACTCCCGAGCCTGCCCCTTGCCCTCTCCCGCTCCTATTGGCCGGCGCCGCCGCGGCTCCGGGCGCGGGGCGGGGCGGCCGCGCCCGCGCCTCCCGGGCGGTGACTCACAGGGCGTGGAGAGCGGGTCCCGCAGCGGCGGCGGCAGCGTAGCCCGCGCCTCCCCCTGCACCCGCACCGCTCATTGTTCCGCCCGCTCCAGGCACCATGGACGAGCTGGACCAGTCGCCCCTGGTCTCCTCCTCCTCCGGGACAGCCCGGCCGCAGCAGCCACAGTTTAACTACCAGTTCGTGCTCGACGACGAGAAGGAGGAGGAGGAAGAGGAGGAAGAGGAAGACGAGGACGAAGACTTCGACGAGCAGCTGGAGGTGATGGAGAGGAAGCCCGCTGCGGCTCCCGCCGCAGCTCCGCAGGAGCGGCCGCCGCAGCTGCTGGACCTCGGTGGCCCCGCCGAGCCGCCCCGCCCCGCTGCTCCGGAGCCGCCGCAGCCCGACTGGAGTCCCCGGGGAGCTGTGTCCTCTTCCTCCTCCTCCGCCACCACGCCGTCCCCCGCGCAAGAGCAGCCCCCGGCTCCCGCCCGGCCCGCGCAGCCCCAGCCGCCCAAGCCCGAGCCTGCCGTTGCCCCCCGCAGCAGAGGGTCCTCCTCCGGCTCAGCTGGTGAGTGCTCCCGCCCCGGGCCCGGGGAGGGCGGCGGCCGGCCTGGGTAGCCTCCGCCCGAGCCTCCGCCCGAGCCGCTCCGGTTCTCGAGCCCCGCTGCCCCGCCGGGAGGTTCCCTTTGTCTGCCGGCCCTCGGCCGCCTCCTGCGGCATCGCTCCCTCCCCTCAGCTGCACTCGGGCGCGGCCCCGCCGCAGCTCATGCTGAAGAAAGGGCTTCCCCTCCCCTTTCTTTTTTTCTAATTTTTTAAAATTGTAATTTCTTCTTTCCCTCCTCCTCCCCTCTGTGTTATGCTAATGGCGAGAGGGGGAAGCGCCGCCCCGACCGCCGCCTCGCACATGGGCCGCCCGGGGGCGAGGCCGCCGCCGCCGCCTGGCAACGGCCGCGTCGCGGGGGGAGCGGGGGGCGAGCGCAGGGTACCGGCCGAGTCCAGAGAGACCGGTCGTGTCCGGGATACCGGCTGAGCACCTCGGGGTCGGCCCTGCCCATGGTACCGGCCAAGTCCCGAGGGACCGGCCGCGGCGTCTTCGCGGCTCCGGCCGGTTCTCTCCCGGCGCAGAGACCTCCCCTCTCCGCATTGTCCCGTGCACGGTTCCCCCCGGGGGGGCCCGGCACTGCGGGTTTGGGCGTGGGAGCGCGGGGGAGGAGGGAAACATAAGATACTTGTAATCTTACTCATGTTTCACACAGCGCCTGGAGGGAGGGGCGAGGCGAGGGACTGCGGAGCCGCCGGCCCTCCACCTGGCCGCACAGCCCTGCGTGGGGACGCCGCTCCCCGGCCGCGGACTGCGGGGCTGAGCCCCCGGGAGGCAACCGGTGGCCTAGGCAGGAATGTGTGGCAGCACAAAGGGAGACTAGGCTGCTCACTGCTCTAGGTGTGGCAGTCATGGAAAAGAATGTCAGCCCTCTCGTCCTGGATGGCCACGGCTTAGCCATGGCTGTCACATGGGGCTTCTCCAAGGCGTCGCCCTGTAATGTGGGGGTTCGCCGGAACACAGGGCTATGGAGCGGAGGGCGTGTCACCCCCCAATAATTGCTGGTGCTGCCCGACTGTCAAAGCCTTTCCCAGGTCTAATCCGGGAGCTGACCCGCATGACGAATGCCTTACATGCAGATTGCGAGTGTGCTTTGGCTCCACTTCTCCTTAATTCAATGTACAAGAGCTGACGTGAGGCCACTAAAACAGTGAAAAGGAACAAATTCAAGTGCCTTGAGATTATCACAGTGTGTGCTTATCTTCATCGCTTTTGTGGTGTTGGTATGATGTAAAAATGCAGGATTTCAGTAATAACTAAACACCACAGTAAGAGGGGCATGATAGTCAAGATGTAATCAAAAAAAGCATCTGGAACAATAATTTTAAAAAGGTCTGTTAAAACGTGCATGTTATGAATAAAAATCGGGGTCAGGAGACATTTCTCCCTTTTTAAGCCTTTATTAAAGATCAGCTCTGGGTGGGGGCCCGAGGGCTGCGCACACACCGCCGCTGCTCCCGATGGACGACTCAGAGGAGGAGGAATGCAGCTTTGTCTCACGGCAGAGCTGGAACTTCCACCTCGCAGGGTCCAAAGGAAAGTCTGCTGTCAGCTCCCAGGTGGGGGGGGTCTGGCCGATCCAGGTCTATTGAAGTTACGGTGAGGGACCAAAGAGTCTCTGTTGGCGTCCTGGTGTTCCTCTCTGCTCTGCCGGCTTGTAGTCCGGGGTGCTACATTGGCTCGTTGTTAGTGTTTTATTTCTTTTTTCCACGGAGTTTTTCCAAATTTGCATGAATCCCTCGTGAATCTTGGGAACAGCAGCTGTGTCCCCGACAACGCAAGGGGGAAGTGGGGGTACAATAGGACTAGGTAGAAAAATTAACAACTGAATGACCTGAGCTAGCAGAGCTAGGTGAGTAACAATTGTAAAGGCCTTTGTTAACAGCACACAAACCTGATGCCAGCAGAAAAAACTTTCTGGGTGAATTTTATTCCTTACATGCATTTAGTTTTATGAGGGGGAGTTTCACAATGCATTTTATTTGCATGTGTGACAGGACTTTATGGTTACTGGTGCTGTTGCCTTTCACGAAGCCTACTTTGTTTTGTTCTTCTGGAAGCTCTCTGTGTAGCAATACACTAAGGAGATTTTTTTTTTTGTTGTTCCACCATTTGGAGTACAGATGATGACAAAAACTTGCAACAGACTGAAGAGGAGGGATTCTATATGATGGATGAACAGAATTTTTTCTAGGCATGTTCTCTGAGTGGAGCTCTGGATGGTTTAAACAGAACTGAATGGAAGAAATAGGACCTAGCAAGTCATGTTGCTTTGACAAGGAGGGATGAAAGTGTGTTTTCTTGAAGTGGTATTTGTTTTTTGGCTTTTTTTCACTCTGACCCCTGAAGGATAAGGCAAAAAGGGCACAGTAATTCCTGAAATAGTTCTGTGTGAGAGACCTAACTGTGAGAATTGCGTAGTATAGCTGAGAAGTGGCATCAAAGAGTAATTTTAATTTGTCAGTGATGATTAATTTAGGGCTCTGAAGTAAGGACTGGCATCCGGGGGAGGCCTGGTTTCCAAAGACAAGGTGTTGTAACACAATGCTCACCTAATGATGAGTTGAAATATTAGAAGCTCTGTACTTGAAACTCCTAAATGAGAGCAAATTGTGTTGATAAAAGCATTGCCAGGTTATCTCATGAGTACTTTGGCCTTCTCAGATGCAGGAGCACTTTGTTTCCGTCATGTTAAATATCCATTTAAACATCAATTATTTGTTAGTTTTGCATTTAGCATTGGGTGTTAAAACTGTATGGATTAAGATATTTGGCTTGGCTTCAAATGAGTTCACTCTGAGTCATGCTGGCAGACTGGCAAAAAGAATTTGTTGCCTGCAACTGGTGGCAGGGTGACCACGGCAGGGACAGCCACGTGGCTCTATGGTTTGCTCTCTGCAGAGTTCTGGTTTCACTTTGAGCTCTGCTGTTTGAGTTTAAGGTATAACTGAAGAATTACAAGAATCACATCTAGAAACTCTGAAAAAAAAAAACAACCCAACCCTCTTCATATTTGAAATCTAATGCTTTGATTTATGATGATTTGAGGCAGATAACTTTGAAATTCTGTTTCCAGGAGGATGAGAGTATGGCCTGTACCAAGTGTGCAGAGAATAGTAGGCCTTCTTTTATCTGCAACAATTTGCTATGGTTCTGCCTTTTGGCAGTGGAACAATAGCAAAAATGTACTGCCTGCTTGATGGCCCAATGAAATGGATTTTATGTATATATGGAGGAGTTTTTTGAAAAGAAAACCTTTGTAATTGCTTTTAGTTACACACTTAAGAGTACTCAGTATCATTGTGACATAATTATATGTGATGCAAGTCTCTGGCAGGGTAACAGCAGCCTACCTTCTGAAGAGCTAATATAAATATTTGCAGGAGGAGAAAACAAGCAGGAGCTCTGCAGTCAAACTTGGATTCTCCTGTGCAATTTCTGGGGTTCTTGTACTTGCTGTTTTGTGAGTAGAAGAAACTACAGTTCTGGAGAGATTACTGCTTAAATCTTTTGATTACCTGAATTACACAGCATGCTAAAAAAAAAAAAAAAAAGGTCAGTTTGAGGTAGTTATACATGGTCAAAGTAATAACCCCCTTTATTTCGCTAGCTGCCCAAAGTAAGAATAATCAGTGTACTATGATGCATAGGTACCACTTTGCTTCTTCAAGCCCTAGATCCTGCAGCAAAAGGAGGGTCATATATCACTTTCCTGGAAGAGACTGGTGTGTTTTTAAGTTAAACTGCACTTACCAGAAGCCTGTACACAAAATCCACCAGACTGGCCCTAGGCCAGCATGCAGAGAGAATAAAGATGTTTCCTTGTGTGTCTGTTGCCTTCAGCTGGATTAAATACATATGCAAGCGTTGTGAAGGGGCAGTTTATTAATTAGTCTTGCTTTTCCATGTGATTATATAGGACTTTTTCTTTAATTCATCCATGCTGAGGAGAGGTTTCAGGAAGGTGTGCCAGACAGTGTCAAGCAGAGGTCAGCAGAGCCGCCCAGAGCTGTCCCTCACCAGGCTGAGCCTGGCTGCAGGAGGTGCTGAATAAATGCACATCTATACTTGCTTCTGCTCACCCCAGCGAGTAAACCTTTTACCTTGCACATCCTGCATTTGCATTTTATACAAATTCTAAACCAGCATATTTGCTCCTCAGATCTTTTTCTGTTATGCTGCTGCGTCTGCATGGACTCCTCCAGAGGAGTTGTGTGCGTTTTAAGGACAGGATGCAGCATGACTTGGAAAAAACAGAGCTGTCCTTGAATGTTATCATTTGTGACTTTCATTTGCACCCTTCATTTAATAAAATATGTGCCCACTGATCTTCAGTGTTTCTCTGAGTTGCAAGACACTTCCTCTTCCCAAGTACAGTCAGCAAAGCTTTAAGGGAGGTGTACATAACCTGGCTTATCTAATTTAGAATGTGATTTTTTTAAAAAAAACTCTGTTGTAAAGAGGAGAATAATCAGCAATTTAACTCGTATAGTAAATCTTGATTTTCATATTTTGTGTTCCCATCTTGGTGAGTTCAACAAAGGATCATTTCATTTATTCAGTTTTATTCATTGTCATGTGCAGTGTCTAGCACTGGGGCCTGCTTCCGTAACTGAAGCTGGTGCTAGAGTTTCAGAAGCCAAATAGCCCTGTCTTCTGGTAAGCAGAAGTGTGTGTGAGGATAGTCCTGCCAAGTTGGATGGTATGTTTTCTTTGTGTGTGTATCCCTGGACTTGCTCTCCAGGATAAAACCACACAGCTTCCACCTACCCTATAATGATGTAGCCCTCAGGGAAGTTTTGAATTGCACTGGGAGTTTTCCCCTTGGAGATTAAATTCTACAAACCACAAGTTAGAGCCACTGTCTGTTTGCCTGGTTGCCTGTCCTCCCAACCCGTACTTGAGTGCATGGATATGAAGTGACCACAGCCTTGTCCACCGTGTTACATACCACTGGTGTCCACAGAATCTCTTTCTTATCTCACAGGCAACCACAAACAGCATCATTCATGGAAGTTGAGGGGAGCTTCCCAGTCAGAGGTTTTCTCAAAGTTGCTGGGAAAGCAGATGTTGTTTTCATTTTCCTTCCTCTTCCTCCAGTGCCCAGGATTTTGGAGAGCACTCAGTCCTGGCTACTTAGCAGGAGGCATTTAGGCATCAGTCTTCTTAACTCTGGAGCCCAGTGTTCCCATGCAGCTGGAATTCTGGGGGGCTCTGGTGGTGGCCACACAGTTTTGAGGGGATTTCAGGGCTTTATCTGCCTGTTTCCATGTCCATTCTGCCACACCCAGCTGCTTGATAGCTCTCCTCTGATCCGCCTGGCCTTTGTGTGCTGGGAAGGAACAAAGGGTGGTTAACCTTCAACTGGAGCGCTTGGTGTGCGTGAGTTACATTTCTTTATTTTCTGCTAATATTTTGACAGAAGCTTTTTTTTTTAATTTGTGCTGGCAGGTTTCTATAGTAACTACAAAATTCAGATAGAAAAACTAGCAAAGCATAGTTCAATCTGAAATATCCTTTGGGTTCTAGTTTGGAGGCAAGGAAATAATTCTTGGTCATTTACTGGCTAGAAAATGGAAAGCAACTCGGACCTCACAGGTAAATTGCCTTGGAATATTCAGAAATGCTTATACATGAACTTGGAGGAAAATTGTGTAACTATCAAGCTGCTTTAGAAATGGAAGGAAAAAAAGCTATTATTGCCAAGTAAAAATAGTGAACTGTGAGACCTCAATAGAAAAGTAATGTTTTAATGCAGTTTTTAAAAAAATTCTTTGTTTGTGATCTAAAATAGAAATTGTGCTCGTGTATGCTTTGGAAACACTGCATAATATTTTCTACTTATTCTGCAGTCTCAGTTTCTAGGGCAGCATAGGACAGCCAGCCCTGAGATCCAGCGCTCCAGACAGATGACTTATGCTTGGTGGATGACTTTTTAAATTGGTCTTTCCATCAATAAGAACTATTACAACAGCAATAAAATAATGGCTCTATTAATATTCACAAAGTCTGAGAAAATCAAATTATCTCAGTAGAATGTTTTTTATCTTTCAAATGGAAATATTCAATCTGCTGCCAACTGTAGCTGTCAAAATATGAAGATTTTAAGTTAGGTCAGGCTTTCTGATTTTAAATTACTGCTTTCCCCCATGATTTTAATGGGTTTGTCTCAATCTGTTACTTCTGATGTATAAAGAGAAAATACCTTTAATTTTATGTCCTCTCTCAATGTAGAAGTATTGGGAATACCAGTGTGACCCTCCATGGTTTTGCTGGGAGACTTGCTTTGTGTCTGAGAAGATACTCCCAGCTTCTACTGGCAGCTTTTTAATGAACAAGGCCATCATGTAATCAACTTCATCAGCTAGAGAGAATATGTTAGTTAAGATGTCTTCAAATAAGACACAAGTCTGAGATAAATATAAACTTTCCTGTTGCCAGTTAAAAATGTTCTCAGTCTGTCAAAATCCTCCTGCTTATGCAGTCAGCACTGGTTTGTGACAGTTTTCCTTGAACCCTGCTGTCCCCTCTTTTCTGACAGAAGAGAAAATTCCTTAATGCGTGTTGTTCTGTGTCCCCTGTGTGTGGCAAGGAAAGCAGTGCCAAAGAAAACAGACGAAAGAGCATGTGTGAGGCCTTGCAAAGCAGCTTGGAGCTCAGAACAGAAAGGAACAAGTGAGGAGAAAAATGTCACTGGTGGCAGAGAGGCTCCTTCTTTTGTGGGCTTCAGCCAGGTCTGCTGGGGGTACCTTCAGCCTGCTCAGAGGGATGGACTTAGAGCACTTTAAACCCAAGTTTTCTTTAAAAGATCACACTGTTAGACAAGAAAATTGGGGTTTCCCTATCTGTGTATTCTGCTTTAAATGCCAAAAAAATGAAGTGGTTGGGCAAAACCTGTATTCACCAAAATCTGTTGTAGTGCTGTTGATACCTGATCCCCTTGGTTGTCAGGAGGATATCAAGACTCTGAATCTCCACACTGCTTTTTCCCTGTAATTAAAGGGTATTCTGCAGATACTAATGGCTACACCAAGTTAATGTTCCTGTTCCCTGTTTTTCATATCTTATCCATCAGACATCTTATGCACCAATTTGTTTTTATTTTGCAGATTGTAAGCTCTTGTGTCAGAGGCTTGTCACACAAGGTAATGTGTTGGGAAGAGATGCCAAAAGAAATCAGTGGCATCTCGTCTCCATTCTTTAAAGATTATTTTAGCTAATAAATACATTCTTCCGCAATGATAAGGTTGCTCATCTAAATACTGCTTAATTTGTTTAATTGTGGGGAAAGCAGGACAATCCATCTGTACAAATCAGTGAAAGGGAATCTTATGATTGGTATAATCTCTAAAATTAAATTGGATGATGTCTGCATAATGATAGGATTTGCATGGCTCTTTAGACCTCCTGCCTTTGAGTAAGTTCTGATGTAATTACTATATTTTTCTGCTTTGTGGCGCTGCCAGAACTCAAAATTCTTTTTGTTATTTCAACTTATGGTTAAAGAGTTTGGGTCTTAAGGAAGAGTTACTTAGTTTTTAGAGGAATTATGTACTATTTTTTCAGTTACAAATGTTGCCAAAAACTGAGTACTTGGATTTAAAGCTGTGTCTAGCTGGACACATGTGTTTGCACTTGGCAAGATTGTTTCTTTCTGCTTCTGTTTAATCAAATTTGTTGAAATGGTATAAATTGGTGGCTATAAATGCTGAATCTGGGAATGTTCTTATTTTTTATTGTTCTAAATTAATTTTTAGCTTTGCTATTAAATTAATTTGATTTATATATTAAATATAGTTGTGATTGTGAAGTCGGTATTTCAGGCCATCAGAGGTGGGCTGTGAACAGTTGGGGTTAATTGTGGCCACCTGACTTCAATAAAGGAAGGCTTTGCCCCACCACCTAATGCTAATTTGGGTACTGAAGCAGAATTTCTGTGATTGGGCAGTTGGTACAGTGTGGTTCTGCAGCTGCCTTCTTCCTGAGCTTTGGGTCTGCTCAGGAGCAGAACAGTTTTCTCTTTGTTCCTGAGAGGATTTCATTTCCTCGTGGTTAGCTCCTGCAGATTGCTGGGCTGGGATAGGTCCCTGCATTCTGTTTCTGGAAATTCTATGTGTACTTGGTGGGAGAGGAGTGAAAAGTTTCTTTGGAGCTGAACTGTGAGACTTTTTCCTTTGTTTGCTTAGTTTTGCTAACAAAAGATGCCTGATAAAATCTTGGCCCTGCTCTGAGAGGAGACACTCAGTTGGTGAGGGACTTTTAGCAGAAAGTGGCATTACAGAACCACTCTCTGAAATGCTTTAGATCCTGTCCCTGGTGTTACTGATCAAAATAGTTGCAAGGGTGAGGTGAGAGTGGCAGCTGTGTCTGAAGTATTTACTGGCCTTTTAGAAACATTCTCTTGGTGGGTTCTTAATTTGGCAGCCTGGGAATTGTAACTGGGAACGTTGTGATATAGCCAGGATTAATGACTCTTCCTTGTGACCCTCTGTTCATGCTTTGGTTGGCACTTGGGTATTGCAGGGGGGTAGATCTGCCTTTCTTTTCACTAAACAGCTCATCAAAAGGAGAAGAAATGGCACATAGCTCACCTCTGTCCTGGTGCTTTACAGTCTCCATGTTTCTGGGCAGCTTGCCTCAAGCGGAGCTATTTTAAAAGAGGAGAAGCTGTGAAACTGGACCATGTAAAAATGATTTGGAAAAAAAACTTGCCTAAACCAGTTTGGTTATATATTTCTGCTTAGACAAGAAAATGTTATTTGCTGGAGACCTGTTTGCAGAAACAGACTATTTTAAAAGCTGGTTTTGAACTTGTTTACTTCATGCATTTCAAGTAGTGCAGAACAACTCTCCCTGCAGGTGATGCATTATTTCACTTTGCAGTAATTGCCATGAAGGCCTTAAATGACCAGCAGCTGGGCTTGTTAATGACCAAAGGTCTTGGCTCCTTTTGTGATCCCAGCTGTGATGCCCTCAGGATGTCCAAAATGGAGCTCCTTTTCCCCCGCTTAAATCTTCAATCTTCATCTTCTGTAGCAGTTTGCACTTTCCTCCCAAGATTTCCAAATAGTTTTCTAAACTGGAAACTTCTCTTTAAAAACTTAGACCTGTAACTAAAAAGAGCCAAATGAGGAAAAATAATTATTTTCTGTGGCTGTGAAGCCTGATCTAATGATGTGAAAAGGTTAATGTCCTTAATCTTGAATGGTTTAAATATTTGGTGAAATCCCATATTTAGAACAATCGCATCATAACAGGAGATAATTTAAATGGAGTTTGTGTAGCCAGCTGCTTTTCTCAGGAAATTCCTGTGAAGTTGTGTGCCCTTGTTTTGTACTGCAGTAGGAAATTAAGCATCCAAGAACTTGAAATAATTAACTTTCAAATAACCACGTGTTGCTAAACAGCTTGAGGTAGAAATGCTGCTGCGGCAGCCTCCACTGTGGGCACATGAACAACTGGGTGCATTGAAGGAACAATTTCTCTTTCATATCTGCACTAGAGGGATTGCTGCAAATGCAACTTTTACAGGACGTGTGAGTCATGTCACATATGACATTCCTTAGAGTATTAATTTTACTCTGTTTTCCTTTATTGTTAAATATTTATGTTAACAGGAGAGGCCTTTCACAATGTCCCACTGTGGGAGGTCTGTAAGGTAAAAGCAGTCCCAGGCCTCTTAGTTTGTTAACTTGCTCATTTCCTAAGTTGGCAAAGGTGAAGTGGATTTTAAAGACTCCATTTTTGCTAATTTTGTTTTAAGACTAGCATGCGTTTTCCAGCAAACTAATCCAGGAAGTGGTTTTTAAGCTCTGAATACTGAAGCTGCTATCTAGCAGCCTAATGCAGTCTCCTGCCAAAGCTAAACTGGACATCAGGTGAAGTTTGCTTAGTATTTCTGTGGGTTTTGTTTGTTCTAATGCTGAGCTCATACACAAAAATAAGGAGAGCAGTAGAACAATAAAGCCACTTTTTAGCAGAGTCTGCTGCTGCTGATGGGAAGGAGGCACATGGGAGGAGATGGAAGGGTGCTTCACTTACACAAATCCAGTGATGAGGGATAGGAATTGTTCTGGTGCAGTTCTTATTTTCTCTGACTAGACTGAAGTCCTCTGCTTTTGTTTGATAAGTATGTTTTGTGGGAAGAAAAAAGGCTCTTTTCTCATAAATTGCTTTTCTTGGAATTGTCAGTTTACTACTTAATTTTAAAGATTTTTCTCTTTTTCTCTGGAAATATTTGCAGATAACATTAGTTCGTTAGTTGTGGAAGAAATCCCCATTTATTTCTCTAATTTTTATCTGAAATTTTGATATTTAAATGTTAAGTTTTATGCTGGTAATGTCAACATCTTGAAACATCAGCAGTTAGTCAAAATCAGCAAAAATTAACATGAGGGTTTAAAATTACACATCTTTGTCATGCTGGTGTCAGGGTTCTTTATTTTTAAACAAAACTGAAATCTGATTCTCATTGGGGGGCATTATGTTTTAGCTGAAATCATAATGCTGCTTTAAAATGTGAGACTCCATGCTAATGAAAGAAACAACAGGGCTATTTGTGAGTGATTTGTTTTTTTGGTTTGGGTTTCTTTTAGGGAATATTTAATTTGCAAAAGTCCAAGGTAAAATTTACAGAATGTTTCTGATTAAAAACAGGAATGCAGTCAGACAGGCTGAGTCTCTATATAGTTCTCTTTTAAAGCCCTCAATTGGAGTGCTTCAGTAATTCATATAAAGTGGTACCACTCATAAATAAGAGGTCAGCCTTTATCTT
Source organism: Cettia cetti (assembly GCA_013401135.1). Classification (NCBI taxonomy): domain Eukaryota; kingdom Metazoa; phylum Chordata; class Aves; order Passeriformes; family Sylviidae; genus Cettia; species Cettia cetti. The sequence goes on along the minus strand of VZUI01020145.1, from coordinate 42,539 downwards.
GGCTGCAATGCTGAAAGCAGTTTACTAACTTGCATCATTATGGATTTTTGGCTGAAAAAAATTTGGAGTAGGAACTCTTTTTCATGGAGATTGTATTAATTTTGAGGTTTTCTTCTTCTATGTTTTGTGAAACAAAATCTCTTCTGATGAAAGAAGAGATCAGTTCATCTTACTGAAGTTTTAGTTATGATTTGTAAGAAGATCACTTTAGATTTTTTTCTGTATATATTTGGTTGAAGCTTTGTTGTAGTGAAGCCCACTTTGTATGTCAGTTAAGGTGTTTTGAATATCTACTTCTGCTTGACAATATTGTCACTCAGAGCTTGATGTAGTCTGAAGTTTTTTTACTAGGTTCTGTTGTGTTTCTTGTTTGGGTGTTTGTTTTTGTCACCTAATTTCTGCCACTGAGATGCAAATAGGAGAAGCCACCCCTGGTGATGGATCCTAGAAGTGTCCTAGTTACCCACAGAGCAGTGTTTCTGAGAGGTTTCTACTTCTGCTTGGGAGGTGAGGATTCTTCAGCAGTGTCACTACTGGAAAAAATCCCTTTCACCATGTCACTTCAATTCCACTCTGCAAAGAGTGGTGGTTCAGTCAGCACCGATGCTGATGGGGAGTTGTCCTACTCCATTTTCCCTGCTTGCCTTGAGGTGTTACACGGGCAGGAAAAAGCCCTCCCTTGTATCTTTTTCCTTTCAGCAAGAAAAATGCCTTTCTGATGTGGGTGGAGGGAGAGTGGGTGGTTCTCCTTGGCTGGTTAGGAAACACTGCTTTTATGTAATCTCTTTTCACACTCCAGCCATGTGTGGAAAATAAAGGTTGGGTGTGGACATAATATCCTTCCATTAAGAGAACCTGGGAATTCAGTGGCTGGCATAGCAATTTTATGGTTCTGTGTTGAGTAAATGGAAGCCAGACCTCAGAAGGAGTTTTTGCCTTAGGCTGTCTTAAAGAAACACTGAAAAATGCGAGCCCGTGGTCTTAAACCCAGTGCCCTTCCCCAGAAACTGAAACCTCTCTCTCTGGAGCTGGAAAGTGTTCAAAAGATTTTAAATGTGGAATTTTTGGTATAGATTGCAGTTGGCCTTTGGACAGGAAGGGAGCTGCACCTTCCAGGGATGACTTGTGTTTTCCCCTTCACCTCTTTGCGCCCCAGTGGACTCTGCTGTGTTTGTTTGCCTTTTTCCTGCATTTCCAGCACCTCCTCTCCACTGCCTTGGTGTTGGTTTCCCTGGGAGGCCCTTTTCCGTTGGGCTACCAGAGTCTCTGTTCACAATCTGGTCCTGTCAGGTATATCCTGCTTTTTCTCCTGCCCCAAAGCACAGACCCTTGCCAGTACATTCAGGTTGTGCTGCTCTGGGATGATCTGGAGAAGGGAAAATGTGTGGGCTGAGGAGCAGTGTCTGCTTGTGAAAAGGATCCTGGTGAGCCAGGGGACGTGGAGTTAAGAAGCTTCTGGAATAAAGGGCCTGTAGTGATACTTGGTACAGCAGGTCTGTGACTCTGTCACGTACCCATCAGTTGTCCTCCAATGTGGTTTTCGTCCTTAAAAGCTTTGCAACCATTGAACTGTGACACTGCTTTAATGTGCTCTAAATTTGGAATTGAGGTTTCTCTCTCTGTGGTCATTAATCGAAAAATGTAATTTTTAGAAAACTGAGCAGAAATCCCTTTGGCCCAGCAGGAATTGAGGACCCTTCTGAATACCAAGTCCTATGCTCAGCTTTATTTCTTACTTTCTTTTCTGTTGTCTTCAGGTGATACTTCTAGTCCACAAAATACAGCAAGAGATAAATGTTCTGTAAAATAAACCAAATTAACTGTATGTTGTGAGGAGACTTGATTTTTGGAACACTGCTGGTGGGATTAACTTGAATAAGCCAGACAGGTCATAGGTGTCTGCAAAGTGGCATTGCTTCTGCACCAGTTGTGGTTTAGTGCCAAAACACAGCTTAGCTTAATGCCTTGCCTGATTGGGTTATTGTGTATGTGCTGCTGCAACTATCATATTTCTCACTTCTTGCCTTTCATCTTTTCAAATCAATTGCTTCTATTATTTTTTGCTTTTAATAAAAAAACAAACAAACAAACAAAAAAAAAAACCAAAAAAAAAAAAACCCAACAAAACAAGCCAAAAAATCTCCACCTCTTTTCCAGTACTTGATTTTGTTCAGGCAGACAGCAAAACTAAAGATTGTTGGTGTCTGTACTGAGTATAAAAATCTGATTTAAGTGCTTTACTATAATTTTTAGCTCTGCTAATGCAATTGATGTAAATTACAAATATTCTTTAACAGCCTCAATTTGAAAACTTTATGCACTTCTGGGAATAAATAAATTTACCTAAATGGTAGTATTCTCACATCAATGTAAAGCCAACAAGCCATGATGGACCTGGCAGAAACACTGCTGCTGACACAGAAATCCAGAGGACTGGTTTTGCTTTGCCTGTTTCCTTATGATGGCTGGCACTGCAGCTTTTAGTGGAAATTGGAGAAGTGGGTTTGTCTTGGGAAGTATTGGGCTTAAAGCAAACTCAGCAAAGCCAAATATGCTCTCTGGATCATGCCAAAAAAGGCTTTAAAAATAATGGCTTCTGCTGGGGGTTTGTCTGTACAATGCCAAAAGAAAAAGAGTAAAGACATAAAGCAGATAGTGTGGCCCAGGCTGTGTCTGAGGAGTGCTGTGTTTGTGGGGTGTTCAAGAGCTTGTTTAGTCATTTGAACTTTCACCAGTGTTTGGTTGAGTTTGATGGGGCTGCTCTCACATGAGTGTGGGGCTGTGAGGAGATCTTGGGTGGGGAGAGCTGAATAAGGACCATGTGCCACTGGCAATGGCAGGTGTAGCTGCCCAGTGGTGTGCATGATCAGGGACTGAAAATAAGAGCAGCTGCCAAAGTGTGTCTCACCCTATGGCTGGTCACTGGCTTGGAGGGTGGAGATCCCTCAGTAAAATCCCATTGTGAATGGGGAAATCTGGGTGTTGGCTCTCCCAAATCACCTGACTCTGATGATGGTGTTCCCTGGTTCTCTTGGGTGTTGGCTGTGGATCTGTTTGGTTTACTGGGAACTGACTCCTTGTGTGCTTTCTCCCATCTTCACCCTGGTCCTTCCTTCTGCTGAGGTTATTTGTTTGTTTTTCAGATGAGACCCCTTTTGCTCTTCCTGCTACATCTGCGCCTCTGATGCACTCCTCTGCAGGCAAGTTCTTTCTGCTCCCCTTTTTCTGAGTACCTCCTGCCTTTCTGATCTCATTAACCCTCTCCCACTAGTCTGCCTCTACTAAAAGTCAGCATGGGTCCAAGAATAGCCTCTGTTATGTCTTTCAGTGTTGACTTTTCGGTTGATCTATTCCAGATTTTAATACGCATTCATTTGTTTACATGGTAAACTGTTTCATAAACAAGATACAGCCATCTGTGAATTCTTGGACCCTTGATGTAGGAGAGAAGTTGATACTGTTAACAGGTTAACACGTCAGAACATAGTTGCTTTACTCATTTAGCAGAAAGATCTAATCTATAGTAACTTTCTGCAGTATTTTAAAGAAGTAAAATTTGCACCTGTAGTATTGATTTAGTGGTTTTTCTTAAGTACACCATCCACAAATTCCCATTTTATAAAAGGTGTCAAAAAAAGACTTTGCTGGTACACGTTTGTGCAATGTTTAGGCATCCATACACCCCCTCTCTCTGTCTCCCCTTGCCACCCTCCTGTTCTGGCTTTGTTAATATTGCTCCCTGTACTTGTCTGGCATCTTCAGCTTTACTGAGATCTTTGCACTGCATAAAGTTGCTGCTTCTTGAGCTTCTTGCTTACTTCTTCTAATAGTGAAGTAGAATAGCTTTAAGTGGTACTGTGTATTAATGGCTCATAGCATCCATGCTAGACCTTGGAAGACTCTTTTAGTAGTTAAAATCATGTGAACCTGTTGAAAGTTTGCACTGACTTTGAGAGCACTTGCATTCTCTAACTTTCCTTTCTATCCACGGTCACAGAAAAAGTTATGGACTTGCAGGAGCAGCCAGGTAGCACTAAGTCGCTTGGTCAAGAGGATTTTACTGCAGTCCGGCTTGATCCTGCTCCTTCTCTTCCCTCCTTCTCTCCTCTCTCAGCTGACCCCTTTAAAGAGCACACGGCCTTTGGTACCCTCTCAGATGGATTTCCTGCAAGAGGCACTTACAAAGAAAGCTCCAGTGAGGTTTATAAAGAACCTATGATAAGTGCCAGAAACCCATTTCTTGCAGAGGGAAATGATAAAGACATTTCAGAGATGAAATACTCACAACCCGCATTTGCTAAAGAAGAGGCAGCCATTTTATCTCCAGCTAAAGAAAAAACACAGCTAGAGGGCCCTGAAGAATTACCTAACCTGGAGAAAACACCTGCACAACAACTGAAAATGTCTCCAGAATCTCCCCAAGATTTATTTGAAAGAAATGAGGAAGATCTCTTCTATAACAAAGACATATACAGAGGAGGTGGTGATCATGGTGAAAAAGGGGTGCTGACAGAAGACCCTCTTAGGAGGGAAGAATATGCAGACTTCAAACCATTTGAGCCAATATGGGAAGTCAAAGGTGCTAGTCACGGACTGAGCAGCATGAGAGAGGATGTTGGAAGTAAGATAGATACCAAGCTAGAGAGCAGTTTGGATGACAAATATGGTGTGGGTAAGCTGAATGTGCAGAAGGATTACGAAAGAGAGAGTGAAGGCAGTGCTGAAGAGCCCTCCTTCCCAAGCACCCCAGAAGCTGTAAAAGAACCTTCACAGACTTACATCACTTGTACTAAATTTGACTCCTCTGCAAGTCCTGGTGGTAACAAAGGTAAATCTCTTTCTCCACTAGAGGAAGGCACTTCAGAAAATAGAACTGACGATGAAAAAAAAATTGCGGAACTGAAAGCTCAGACAGGCCCAGACCAAGGTCATTTTGCTGCTGGAGCAGTTGGGCAGGGAGCTGACTCTGCTAAAGCACAAGGGGTTCCACCAGTGCCCCCTGACAGCACTGCAAGCATGCCCGAGGGTCTCACTCCTGACCTGGTGCAGGAGGCGTACGAAATGCACGATGCAACCTGCACGAAACTGGCTTATGAAACCAAGATCGATCTAGTGCAAACCTCTGAGGCTGCGCAGGAGACTCTAAAACCCGTGGTGCAAATCTGTCCCTCCTTTGAAAGCTCAGAAGCTGCTCCATCGCCAATATTGCCGGATATTGTTATGGAAGCCCCACTAAGCACCGGCACTGCTGGGGCAGAAGCGTCTGCTGTGCATCTGGAAGCTTCCCCACTAGAAACATTTATGCCCACTGCCAAGTATGAAAATGTGAAAGAGGCTGAAAAACCTCCTGTGTACCAAGAGGCAGTGAATGTACCACTGACACAGGCCCAGGAAGCAAAGGAGACATTGGCATTTAAACAACCTGCTGGTCAGAGTAGCACCACTCCTGAAGATCTGGAGACTCCTTATATATCTATTGCATGTGACTTAATTAAAGGAACAAAGGTCTCTGGTGAATCTCCTTCTCCATCTTTCACAGAGTATTCAAAGACACTGGTAACAGAAAGCATTTCTCAGGATGTGCTTGAAGACAAGGAACTAGATGGAACCCTGTCTCCACAGTATGGAAAAGCTGGCCTGTTTAATAGCCAGATGATATCTGACTTTGCTGAGGAAGCAAGTGAAGATCCATCTCTCCTCTTAAAAAGTAAATCCACTGAGAGTATTGCAACTGATGAAGAACGTGAGGAAGGACTGGTGGGTTCAGCAGCTACCACGGGCAAGCCTTATCTGGAGTCATTCCAACCTGAGCTGGATTCTTCCAAAATTGTTGCTGCTCTACCATCTGAGCCAATACCTGCAAAAATAGCCAAGGCAGATAAGATTCCTCTTCAAATGGAAGAGCTGGATGCTTTGGCTTATTCAGCTGATGTATCTGTTGCTATGGAACCAAAAACAGACGACAAAGCTCTCTCACCCATGGAGTCTTCCCCAGTCTCAGTGGAAGAAGGCTTTGTGATGTTAGGTCATCCTAAAACTGTTCCTGAATTTGTGATGGAAGCCACTGACCAAGAAATAATGCACAAAGGTGAAGGTGAAGACATCAGTAAGGTGATCCAGGGTGAGAAGAGGCAGTTGCCTTGCCCAGAGCTGCCCTGTGATCTATCTGTGAAGAATGTAGAAGTCAAAGCTGAGGAAGGTACCAATGCCTTGAAAAAGTCTTTGGAGGCTGTGGACAGAGAAGTGCCTGAAGTATCCACCATGTCCTTACCAGCCACAGATACCTCACCTTTATCTGCTGAAAAAGAGATAGTCAGTGTAGTAAAACCAGGAGCTTTTGAGAAGGAAGCTGAGAAAGAAGCTGCTTCTGTTAAAGAAAAGAAAAAGCCTACTGCTGTATTTTCAGCAAAGCTGAATAAGTCTTCAGGTAATCTGTGTATGCTGTCTTGCAGTTTGCTGATCTGCATATTTCTTTAGCTAAACTTAAGCATGTCTTGACTTACTCTTTTAAATCACTTTCTGTAAACTTCTCTGTAGGCCAAGGGTAACAAAAAATGTGCCTGCACTTGTACCTTTTTCATATTCTGATTGCTTTAGTACCTTTTTTCTGTTTATCAGGGATGGACTCATCATCTCCAGGTTTCTCCTCCAGCTCTGCTGCTCGTGGTCTGTGGATGCCGAAATAAGTGACTGCTCACTGCAGGCCCTTCCATGGTTGTCCACCGGCTGGGCATGGGGTGGGCCTACCAAACTCTGAATCTGGGATGCTGTGTGCAAATGATTTGAAGAGGCATTTCCTCCTTTTCATTAACAGTTTGAACATCAGACTGTAAAACTCAGGAAAATACCCCTGCTACTCCTGTATGTGCCTGGGATCTGGAAAATAGCCTGTGCATCTCCAGCCTGTATTAGATGAAGGCTGGTGGTTTAAACCAAGTGGTGAACATGAGGGAGATTAGTATGCAGGTTACTGGAAAAGTGGTCATTAAGAATATGAGTGTTCTACAAACACTAAAATTGGTTTATGTACAGCACAGGTATTAATTTATGTTTCTCTTTTCAGGTGGGGCTTGCCTTCAGTTTACTTAATTTTTCTTACAGTAATGTGCAGTTACAGTAGCAGGAAGTTGTATTCTTTCCTCTAAACTGAACATCTCATGAATTCTTAGCTTTTTGTAGACTAGAGTAGTATGTTGCTTTTTGATATTGCAGCACTCTTCTGCTACTTAAGCTTTGACCAGAAGCAATCACACCAAAAAAACAGCTACTGCAGAAAGCACAGTGCTCTAAATAGACAGGCAGGAGTTAGATTGACTCAGCAGCAGTACTGTATTTATGCAGTAACTGCAGCCTACAGTTCATAAAATAGGATTACAGAGTACCCTGAGCTGGAAGGGAATAGCAGGTATATGTTGAAGTGAACATCAGTGTTGGTGCAATTGAAATAGGTTTGGGAAATAAGGTAGAAGATGTATTTTTTTATATTTACCTTTGCCCTTTCTCCCATCTCACCTCCTCTTTATGTACAGGTAAGGCAGAAAGGAGAGAGTTTTGCTTTTCCCTTGGGGTAAAACTCCATTGATAACCTGCACTGCTAAAACTTTTAGTGTGTCTGTTCTGTGAAGGCTCCTCAGACTTCCAGCAGATAGAATTGTTTAGAGAGCAGCTATGTGTCTTGGACTTCACGCCAAGGGGTTAATTGCTTAGAACTCAGACTACTTAAAAAAAAAAAAAGGCAAAACACTGCACCTTTGCAGAGGGTCTTTAATCATTGCATAAGTGTAGCAGGCTGGGGGTGGCAAGTCCCTGTCTGGGGAAGTGTCTTGGTTTAGAGACAGGTGTCTGTCAAAGAAAATTGGAGTTTTCCCTGGAATAGAGAATATAACCCCCTTTCCCTCCAAATTATTATAATTTTGCAATTAAGGGCTTTCAGGCAAAGATCTGGGAATGGGAATAGCAGTTCTTTACTAGGAATATATTAAAAAAACCCCACACAAATATAGTAGTACAGGAAGACAAGCAAACAAAACAAATGGAAAAAAACCTGAAAACCCCTGACAGAGTCAGGGATGTGACCAGACACCCTGTTGGTCAGGGTGGTAGAAGCAGTCCAGATGAATCCTTCTGGAGTATGCAGCTCTGTGGAGTAGAGATGATCCTGTAGAAAAGTCCAGTGATGGCGAGATGGGTCCAGTCTTCCTCTGAGGAATCCAGTGTAGGACTGACTCTCTGGGGGGTTCCAGGCTCCCTTTAATCCAGGTAGGAAGTCTGGGCTCCTCCCAACACTCGGTGGAGCATCTCACAATGGGATGATGGAATGTGTCATGTGATTGGGGAGCCTTAATGGGCAATTATCAGCCGATATCCCTGTGGGGGAGGGAGGGGGGGATGAGTGATGAAAGAGATAAGAAACACTGCCCCACCCAGTTTTAACAGCTGGGCCATTCTCAGAAAGCATCCGCCCCCCGCAGTTACAAGAGATAAAGAAAAACCACATTTCCCCAACTGCTTTCAACAGATGAAATAGAATACACATTTTTTGGTTCCATAACCCAGGACAGGAAGGCAGCCCCTCACTATGGGTCTGGGGAGGACACAGCTGCTGCTCTTATGTCTGTGGGAAGCTGCCACTGAAGCTGCAGAAAGCCAGCTGTCAGAGCAGAGAGGAAGAGTTGAACAGTGTCATTGCTCTCCTGTCCATGGCCCAGTGCAGGGACAAGGGACAGATCTGTCCAGTGTGCTGTGAGCTGGGCTGGGGAGCTGCAGCTTCTCAGTATTGTGTTCACTCTGGAGAGCAGCTGCAGTTTTCATTTTTGACATGCTGTGTTGTTTGGGAAGAAAATTTTTTGCTTTACGCTCGAGGAACACTTGCTTAAAGCTAAATAGATGGGAATACCAATTCAAAAATGGCCTCTTTTTTCTGGATTTTTCTCCACACACTGCTGTGTTGCAAAATACAAAACTGGAATTCTGAGACACACCACAAACAATATCAGTTGTCTGCTTTAAATACCACCCTGCTTAGGCACAATTTCAGAGTATCATTGAAGCACTAACAAGGAGGGATTGTTCATCACAAGGCCAAGTGCATCTGTGCATGTGTTTGGCCTTCTGAGTCTACCTTTGTTCTTTGGGGGTTTTTTCCTACCCATCAGTGGAATTGAAATAGATTTCACTATCTTAAGGCTTGAGGAATTCAGCTGGTGTGATGGTGTGACTGATGCTTGTTAAAGCTTTAATCTGAGCTGCCTTACTGGTGCACTTAAATCCAAGGTTGTGGAACGCTTACTTAACAGCACTGTTTTTTGGAAGCTAACCTAAATGCCAATGTGTTGTTACTTCCCACAGCCCCAGTGGGCTGCAGGGAGCTAAAAGGAATTCTAAAAAGTATAAACTTTTTTAACTTCCCCACTCCACTGAAGCAAATGTAAAGCTTTGAAGATCTTCCTGGGTAGAAGGAGATTTTGTGCCTAGCACACCCTTGGGTAACCTGGACAGATTTAAGAAATACACAAAAGCAAAAAACCCTGAAAAAAACCCTGAACCCAAACAAATACAGACTGTAGGTAACAACTGGAACAATATTAAGGGCAAACACCCCCCTGCAACACCAGCAATTTCTGCTGTCTTGAATACAGTGATTTATTTCTTTTTCCCTAAGTGTGTATTTCTCAGTAGCTGCTGTAATTGGCTTTCAACAAATAGCCTTGCTTCTCTGTCACCCTCACCAGATCTCAGATATTCACTCCTGAGCTCCATCAGTGCACTGCTTGTTAAGATGTGACCTCAGAGGGCAGTTCCTTGTGGGTTCAGGTGCTGCTGCCCCAGCTCCCACAGGAGGTGTGAGCACCAGGGCAGTGCAGCAGGCACTGGGGAGCCATGGATTAGGGCCAGCCTGTGTGACAGGGCTTTAATGCCACCTAGTGTTTGTCACCGAGGTGAAACCTTAGTGCCTGCCAGATAGGAAGGGATCCATCCAGGTTTGGAGAAATTCCCAACTCTTGAAATGAGTCTGAGATGTGAAAGCGAAATATACACATTACGCATCTCAGCCCTTCTGTTGCACAGACTTTCTTCTCTCATACAGACCATTAATCCTTCCCAAGCCCATGCTTTCCACAAACCTGGTTTTTATTCACGAGACGTGGAGGTTTTTATATTATTGATATTATTGAATTATAGACTCAAAACCTCTGGCCACAACAAAGTTATGTACTAAAATGGAAATTGGCAGTTTAAAATCCCTCACTGTCTCCATGTTGAGTATTACGATAACATTTGGAAGTAATGTTAAGATCTTTACCATCAAGACACCTCAGTTTCCCCAGAACACCCTTGTTTCATTGTGGGTTTGACCACCAGCTCTGTAGACGTTCCCTTCAGATTAAATCTAACTGGTTTATATGCTTCCATTACAGGCACTCAGAAATGCAGCTAATTAATAATATTTTACATTTCCTGGATTTTCTTGGGGGACAAATACAAAGGTGAAAGCCCAGGTGGAAAATGTGCTTTGAGAGGGTGGTACTAATGATGAATTTTTCCTTTTTCCTCCTACAACATGGGGGCAGTAATCAAATACTTCCTGTGACGCTGTAACAGAAACCAGGAAAGTGTAGTTGTGTAAAGCCTAAAGGACATTAGAAGTTCTGCCTGATACCAGCTGTACCCATTTGGAGAATTTTTTATTTTTTGTTTGTAGTGAATTAAATGGAGCCACTCAGCAGCTGGGAATGTTTGGTTTTGTTTGTTGTTTTTCACTGGAGAAAAAATGCCTAGAAATTTCTCTGAGTTTTTTTCAGAAGCAGGTAAAATTCTATTTAATTCAACATAAAATATCTTGGTTTAATTTAATCTCATTGTATTCTTAGATTCTTTGCTTGTTCAGGTCATCTTTTCTGCTACCAGGTAAATAGTAATAAATGGAGAGTTCCAGAAGGCAGAGAATTTGTGGAGGAGGAACGACAAAAAAAAACAAACAAACCAAATGAGCAAAATTTTTCTGAAGACACCGACCTGCTGTGTTTCATTAGAGCTCTTGTGACCCCTATTGAGAGGCAAAGATTTGCGTTGCTGAGGCTGCTAAAAGAGCAAAGCCTGAAGGAAGTTCCTTCAGAGTGGCAGAATTAGGGTGAAAATGGAGCATTTGGGCCAAGTTCCTAACTTTGCCAGATAGGCATCAGCACTGAGCGAGAGCAGGAGGTGCAGTGCAGCTCTCAGTGCTCCTGCTCAGGGTGATTTAATGTGTGAGTAGTGAGTGAGTAAAGCACTCACCCTGTCAGGCAGCAGCCCGGTGGAGCCTGGGGCGTTCCATGACACATGTCCAGAACTGATTGTGTCTGACTTGTCTGGGGGACCTGATAATGCCACCTCCTCTGTACTTGGTGTTCAAACGTGCTGTAGAGGCAGCTGTGTGCAATATCCCTGCTGAAAACAGATCTCCAAAGTTTGGCAGTGTTGGTGCCCAGTTTATGTTCAGAGTGGGATGTCTCCCTCTGAAATGGGAGATGGATTTCGTTATGGGTGTGTTTTCATGGAGTGGTGAGAGTGAACACTGAGTATGCAGAGAGTAAAGAGGATGATCTAGGGACCACGAGGAACTCCTGGGGGGCAGTGAGAGCACACTGGAGATGGGAGAAACAGGACTGGTGGTGCAGGTGATCTGCTCTGGCCACAACAAACTCTGGTTAGACGGAGTTGCATAAATGCACTATTTTATGTATAAGATATAAAGAATATAAATACGAAATGGCTTTATTAGGATATCTTTAGAAATATGATAATTAGTGGAAAGACCTTTGAAAGCACGATGTTTTTGGCAAATTTAGTGACAGTGCAAATACTGAAGGGAACTCACAGGTCTTGGTGGTTTCCAGTTCAGCATGAAGACAGAAGCAGATTCTCAGATGTGTTTTGTACTTTTTTCTTTTGTACAGTGTAACTTTTCACATTCACTTGCACTGTGATGTTTGAATATACACTCCCTACTTCCCTTCTATTTTGGATTTGTTTGGATTTACCTGTTGAAATTGGAACTGAAATGCACATCTTTGTATAAGTTAAAAAGAGATGTAGTTGGTCTTGCTGTCAAAGGAGGCCTTAAATTTATGTAGCAGTTAAAGTCAAAAGCAGGCCTTATGCATCTCTTTGTAGTAATCTTTCTCAGTGTAAGATGATTCTAATGAAAAGTGAATCAGGATCTCTAGCCCCTCCTGGTTTACAGTATTTTTGTGGAAATGTGGGAATACTCTTTTCTAGTTCTTAAGAAAATGGTGTACTAGATTTTTAAGAGGCTTTGGAAGAGTCCTGCAAAGGTTTTAGCTTTCTGTTGTTGGTTCCAGATCTTAAGAAGAAACTCCAAACTGGGAAAGAAGTTGTGTTTTTTTTCAGCAGGGATGGAAACAAAATGACAACAGGATTCCCACAGCTCTTCTCTTTAGATTTGGAGTTGTAGTTCACCCTCCTCTCCTGTTTGTGTAATACTTTCCATATGTTACTTTTTTATATGTTGGTACTGTAAACTATCAAGTTCCTGTTTTTATTTAAATGAAGGGAACAGTTAATTGTCAGGTCAGCAGTTGCCGACAGAGCATGATGATGTAAAATAGAAAAGGGGAAGGTGTTCGCTTGTAGGAATTAGGTAAAGGGCTGAGTAACTTTCTGCAGCCTTCCTTAAGAGGAATAAATACGGCTGAGCAGCTCCTGGGGACTAAAGGTACCAGCAAAAGGATTAATCGTGTTCTTCATGAGCCTCTGCTTTTGTTCCAGGCACAGAAAGGGTCCTTTTCTGTTTCCCTTCAGGCTGCTTGTTGTGAAGGGAGAAGTGTTACAAAGATGTCTCTGTTAGTCTTCCAGCAGGCAGACATTAGTTTACAGAAACCCGAGGGGAAGCCATACATCTGGGAGGTTTGTAAACGCCTTTGAACCTCTGTTTGAAAAGCAATCTATTTAAAGCTCGTCTGCTGACTACTTTTAGCCGGGCCGCACTAAGCGGCTTTTCGCGGCCCGGCTTTGGAGCCCTCGCTGCCGTCCGTGCAGCGGGGCCGCCGTGCCGGGAGGAGCCGCTCCCGCCGTGCCTGCGCTCCTTGCCGGCGCTCCGGGCTGCGCCGGGCGCAGCGGGGCCGTGCGGTGCCAGCACTGCGTCAGCTCCACACCCCGTCAGCTGACCCGCTCCTGCAGCACCAGTGCAGCACCACTGCGGAGCCCGGGGAAGCCCATGGTTCCCTCCCTGGGCTGCAGGGCGCTTCTCCCGCAGCTCTCCCCTCGTGGAATGCATAATTGATAATCCCAGCTGGAGAGATGGACAGTCAGCCGAGCAGTTGGAAGGATAAGGGTATTTATTCTTTCACCTTTTTTCCTTATTTTATTCCTTTGAGATGCCACGGGTTGTTTTTAGTAAATGGTGTTTGTAGCATGTATTTATTTGATTGTAGCCAAAGGTGTGGAGACTCTTTGTGCCACGTGCAGAATTATAAAAGCTGCAGATTAAAATGGGTAAATACTAGCATTGCAGAATAAATAATTTATGTAGGTGAAACGGCTCGTGTGACACTGCAGATCTTTTCCAGTCCTACAGAGCATATTAATGAAGGGCTTATTTTGGTATGCTCAGCACAAATACCAGCATAGTCCGAATTTAGTCTGTGGTCCTTGGAAATTTCGAGATTATTAATAATCTAACAATACTAACCATTTACTGAAAAACCCCACTTAATTTACACGTCATTTTAAATGTTTTTAAGAGGAGAAATTGCATGCAGGCTTACAGCAGGGTGGGGGTATTTTCTCTAAAAATCTGTTTGAAATCTACCCTTAATCCTGTTTGCTTTCGTAATTCTGCCAAATTCTACGTAAAACTGTGTCTGATTTTTCAGAATGTACAGCCATAATATCAAATTGTTTTAGGTAAATAAGTAGCTAACCTTAAATTAGTGTGGTGATGACCTTTGTTCCTGTAAGCACCAATGGGAGATCTCCGGTGTAAATCTCTGTGGATCATTACATTAGTGCTCAGTGTGTTAGAGTTTAAGCCTTATTTGAATAAGTAATCTTCATACTTTATCAACAGGACAAGCTTTAAAAAAATTTAATCATCTCTGGATACTTAAATGTATTTTAAAGGGCCCTGTTGTGCCTGGTGCTTGTGAAGTTTTCCTCTTTTTTTGGGAATAATAGTTCAAAATCTGGGGGGTTTTATATTTTTTCTGCTTGGACAAAATTGCCAGCTCTCTGAAATCCATAGCATGCTTTATCTAAAACCTAATGCCTTATCTAGAAGCTAAATATATAGCAAAAAAGTCCTGAAGGTGAAAACACTTTGCCCCTGCAAAATCAGGTTCTTAAAGTTTAATCTTTCATAAAAGGGCTGTAATATATTACGAAAAAAATATTGTGCAGTGTTTAGTAATATGTTGTTGATGTCCAAGTAATTTAGATGTTCAAGGTTCCATACATCAGGCCTGAAATTCTCAGGGATGGGAAGAAAGGAAAGGAAAAAAAAAAAAAGGGGAGGGGGTTGAGGTCAGAAGGTTTTGGCAAAAATCAAAAGGCAAGTTCTCTTTTTGTGTTCAGGTCCAATTTTCTTTTACAACCAGCCCGGCAGGGGTGGTGCTGAGCTGAAAGCACATTTCCAACCCTGGAATTTGAGGCCTTGAGAATAATGGAGTCTGTTTTGGTTTAAAACCCCTGAATTGCCCATCCTGACCAGAGATCAGGTCTAAAAGAAAATGGAAGCAGAAATTAAAGTTTTCAGGGAAGCAGAAGACCCTGGTTCCTCTTCTTTTGCAGCTGCTGCTGAAGCCTGGTTTAGAGTTGTTTTTTTGTTTAGAACAAGATGAAGACACCGTGTTTCACGTTCTTCCTTCCTTAGGTCAGGCTCCAGTGGCATGGAAAATGATGGGTAAAGTTCAGGGACTGATTGCACTATTCATCAAGCCCCAAAATAAATATAGAAGCAAATATTGCAACATGCTTTCTTTCCATGCTGAAAAATTACTTAAAAAAAAATTAAAGCTAAAACCGGGGAAGAGCAAAAAGTATGGTTCGTAGTTGGACTTTGCAGCTCAAACACTACTTCCTAAGGAATATAATCTTAAATTTAGATTTGGTTAATGTGCTGTAGTTGAGGAACAAGCATAATGCAAGTGGTACAACCTGTGGCATTGATTTATACCTGTGGTATTGATAATCTAGATAGATAGGAAGAAATAGGCCTACCCTGGGGGTAGCATGATTTTAATTTTTAATGCTCTTGAAGATAGGCCCTATGGAGTAGTTGGTACTAAAATGTAACATTTATTTATTTAATTTTTAATGATTTCAAGGAATTGTCAGGTTTTAATGGCTGAATATTGATATGATGGTATGGTGAACAGCACAGCTATACTTCCAGGTTATCTCAGGATTCTTTTCTAATTAATCAGCAGAAATCTCTCTGAATTTTGGTTTAATGTAGTTAACTGATGGCAAAGATTGCATATGCAACCATTATCATGAATATTTGGGGATTTGGAATGGTTTTCCCAGCAGGCACATTGTGCACACATGCATGAGCATCTGGTCAAGTAGAAATGAAAGGAAAATGTTGCTTTGGCTCAGTAGTATTTGAGATTGGCTGGGTTTTTTGGGGGGATTTTTTTTTTTTTAGGCTCTGGTAGGGTTTGCCTTGTTGCTCCAGCATGTACTTGTGAGATCTGTATCACTTTTTGTCCTGGGGTTGTGGTGCAGATGTGCTAAGCCTGAACTGTGCGTGGTGCAGCCTTGTTCTGTATCCTCTGTTACCCAGCTGGAGCCGCCTGCCCATCGGTCCAGTGCTGCTTCGTGGGGATGACTGTCCGTGGGAGAGGGTCAGCTCTATTGGTGGCAGTCCCACGTGCTTGGCACCACTTGCAGTCCTGCTGTCACCACCCAGTTTCTCCAGCCAGGGACTGGTGGTTGTGCTTGGCTTGCAAGGAGACAGTCAAGGACCACACTGGCTTCCAATGTGTCCGATGAGGGTAAACGGAGGCTGCTATTTTGTGGCCCAGTCTCTGCTCCTGTTAGGATGTCAAGCAAGATTTTGAATAATCATCCTGATGCAGGAAGCCTTGGAAATGTCAAACCCGTCTGTGGTGGTGCTCGACACACCAACCACTGGATGGTTGATGGCTGCTTCTGGGCGCTGGGCTGTGTCTAGCCGAGGCTGCCCCACTTGACTGGAACTGCAGGGTCAGCACTCGGATTCTCTGCACAGAGAGGAGTAGAAACCCTGAAGAATACATCCCGGGTGAATATGAAATTTATCATGTGTAAGTGCAAAAGGCCTCTCTGAGCAGAAATGCAGAGCAATTTGTGCTTGTGGATTTTCTCCCCAGCAGCTTTTCCTGCTCGGTGACAGATGGGACACTGCGCCGCAGCCGTGCTGAAAGCTGCCCGTTCTCAGCGCCGCTGTCCCGTTTCTTTATTGGCACAACGCTAAATTGAACCAAAAAAAGCTTTCCCTGTGCCTCCTCGCTGCTATTAAGAGAATATAAAGGATCCCTGCCTACCTTTCACATCACAGAAAGGTTCCAGTGTTAACAACGCCTCTAAATCGCAGTGTTTTTCTCCCTCCCCTCCCTCCTCTCCTCTCCCCTCCCCTCCCCTCCCCTTTGATACAAGCAGCCTTTCTTTGGCGCTGAAGCGCGGGGTTTGTTGGGCTGTAAATACTGGATAGAGGGGAGTTGTTCATTGTGCAGGGAGCCCTGTGGCTCCGCAGCTGCATTCCAAGGATTTAGCGCGCAGACGGCCATTGGCGGGGCGGCCGCCGCTGGCTTCGGGATGGTAGCGGGCGGAGGTTGCGTAGCTCCGACCTCCGAGTGCCCTCGCAGGAAGTGGAAAGCGCCGGGATCGAGCCGTGCCAGGGCTGGGTGTTTGCAGCACGCTCAAGATGGATGCCAAAATGGGTTAGTCCCTTTTTCCTGGTCTTCTCTGGTGCACGTGAGCTCAGCTCGCTCGTAGGTCTCGCTTTTAATTTCTCTTTCTAAAAAAAAAACCCGAAAAAAACCATGACAAGGTTGCTTGGTTCAGGGGTTTTAAAAAAGAGGATTATGAGGTTAAATGTATCAGACCGCTTGTTTTTGTCATCAAAACCTGATATGACTTGCTCAGTTTTAAATATCTGAAAGGAAAAGACTAAAAATTACAACGCCAAAGCTATCGCTGCACTTGCTTTAAAACCAAAATGTAACTGGATTAGTTGTGCATGTAAGGCACGGATGGTACAGGACTATTTTTAGACGTGCCAAGTGACAGTTCGTGCTTACCAAATGTAGGCAGCTGTTCTTGTTTTAGAATAGGCCTGCAAGACGTGCATTAATATTATTTATTTTATTATACTTCATATTGTATAAAATGCAGCTCAGAACGGTTTCCATAAGGAAAGATAATGCAGGGCTGTTGCTGGAAATTGGTTCGGAGCTTTTGTTTTTCTGGTTTTATTTTTAATTTGCTGTGAATATCTTGAGTGTAAATTAAAGACAGAAAGCTGCTTCTAGTAATCCTTTTAATCTTTTCCTTTCAAAATAAATGCAAATGAGTTGTTTCTGATCAATTAGAGAATAAAAATCATTGGCTTCATCTGCTTTCTTGGACTGCAAAATTACACAGCAGTTTTTCCAAGACTTAAACACCGAATTTCCTTTGAGGAATTTACGATGAAACCAGATCCATATGTCATTAAGCCGACGCTTGTTTGCTCGCTCTCCAAAAGGAGTGGAGATGGAATGAGAAATAATGTTCTACGTGCAGCTTAACTCTGGTCAGGGAGCTTCTGGCGTGGGGATTTTTCGTATTGATTATCGAGAACAAAAGATTTGGTGGGTCGCTAAAGGCCATTTGGCTTTTGCTGTGTGCTTTAATTCCAGCAATGTACCTTTGTTACTGGCATTCTGGAACTGTCATAAAGATGGATTACTCTCTTTACATTCCTTCTAACTGGGATAAGCATTAATGCATGGAATAAGTGATTTCCTGTAGAGCAGGAAGAGCCCACAGCTTTAAAACTGTGCAGAGAGGAGCTCGTTTGTAGAAATAATGCTGTCTGCAGGCAGAGAGGAGCAGGGCTCATACTGAATGTGTCACCTGATACAGGGGCAGCACCAAGTTCGAGTGTATGGATGCTCAAATTGCAGCATTTAAAAATAAACACAGTTTCTGTACTTGCAGCAAATGCTCCAAAGGAAATAAGGGGTTTTATTTTGGGGGGTTTTTTTAAGATGTCTTACATGGTTTAAGAGCACAAAATCCACTAACTGGTTTTGGCAAGACTGGTCGTGAAGATCTCACCCAGGTATTGATGCTCCTTGCAGTTCAGTTTAGGTGTACAGGTTATAGGGATTCTTAGGTCAATCACAAATTTCTTTTGATGTTTAATGCAAGGTGTGCAGAGACAATAGTAGATTCTTTGGTGTCCGGAAGCAAAGGAAGAACCCAAAGAAAAAGTTAAATTTTGCGTTTGCAACCCACACAAAAGCAGATCTACAATGACTTGATTTTGTTTAATTTTTACAAATATTAAGGAGAAGTTGTGTTGCTTGGAGCCTGTGCAGCAGTGTGGGGAGGAGTTTGGACTGGAGGTGCTGGGAGAGCAGGAGCGTTGCCTCCGGCCGATGCTGCTCTATCTCTGCCCCCATATGTTCATGCAGTCACATGGTGACAGCTCCAGGCCCTGATCTGGTTTGCTCCCGGCTTTCTGGGGTGGTTTTGGCACAGCACAGGCAGCCAGGCTGGAAGAAAGGAGTGGGATGGATGGTGCTGGAGGGGTAAGGCTGTTCTTTCCGCAGCACTTTTGGTCTGTGATAAATTGAAGGTGTTGGTGCAACTGTAGCCTGGCTCTGTCTGTGGGGCTGCAGGAAGCTTCTACTGAAATACGAATTAAATATTGGGTTTAGATACTTTGCATTAGGGTGGGTTTAAGTTTCTGACCATGGTTTTCATCTTTCCTGCTATGCAGCATAGTTTCCATGTTGGAATAACTGGAAAGAACTTAATCTCTTGAAAGTCTGGGAAAACACACCCCAGCCCTGGGACTTTGGCATGTAGCTGCAAAAGGGTTACACAGACTTTGCCCTACGGAGGCTACCAAGTGTTGAATGTTGGTGCATGACTGTGTTTTCATCCTACAAGAAATGATAGACAAATTCTATTTTTTAATGTTTTTTATAATCATCCAAATAATCTGTTCCAAGCTGTCATATACTGTTTTGCAGTTAATTCTGGTGATGTTTAGGATGAGGCAGGATTACTAAATGTGTAGTGCAGTAGTAGTAAATTTCTGTAATTCATCTTGAACTCTGTCTCTGGTACGTTATTGCTGTTAACAAACAGATCTGCAGTGGGTGGGTTGAGCCATTACCTATGCCTTGTGCAAGGGTGTACTTTGCTTTGAACAGTGATGCTAAAAATGGCATAATATTGTGTTCTCTAATGAGGGTCACGTAAGGAAAACTAAACTTGGTTTGCAAATGAAGTCTTCTGCATTGGAGCACAGCAGATTTAGCCTGGATTGACATTTCAGGGAGAGTATTCCATCTTGATGGCTCAGTCTGTCACTCATAATCAACATTATAAACTTTCATGGGAATGCTTCTATCAAAAGAAAACAAAATGAACTGTTAATGAGTCTTTGAGCAGTGCCTTTGCCTCTACCAGGCTTGGAAAGATATAATGATTTAGAGATATGTTGGTGTCTTGTTATCTGTCCTAACAGGGGATTGGAATCAATCTCTCCAGGGAGTGACCTCCACAAAATGCCCGACAATGAGAGGAAATGAAGCACAAATTGCTGTGGTTCTGGTGCAGAACACAGCACAGTAGCTGAAGAGATGAATTCTGACATTGCTTAAGGGCAGCATTGTTTTAAAATTTGAACAATTGCATCTGGGTAATAGCAGTAATCCAAATAATCTGAAATCCAGAGCAGAACCAGTACTAAATAACCTATTTCTACTTGTGATTTGAGCTCTGGTTTGACAGGAGTTCTCAAGTTCCTCTCTTGGTGACTCTCAGCAGTCGAGTGAATGATGAAAAATTACTGCATTGATATGAATGCCAAAGGTGTCTTCTTCTAATTTCTTACCTCTTTTAAATTGTAGTTGTTGACCTCCTTTACTGGCGAGACATTAAGAAGACCGGGGTGGTGTTCGGAGCCAGCTTGTTCCTGCTGCTCTCATTAACAGTGTTCAGCATCGTCAGTGTCACAGCCTACATTGCCCTGGCCCTGCTCTCTGTCACCATCAGCTTTAGGATATACAAGGGAGTTATCCAGGCAATCCAGAAGTCTGATGAGGGCCACCCCTTCAGGTGAGATTTTTCTTTTAATTAAATTGTGCTGTTTTGGAGAGCAGCAGTGGTGGTGCTGCCAGAAGCAGTGGGTGACACGTGCTACAAGATATTGCATAATAAGGTGAATAAACTCTGCACTGAAAAATGTGTTCGCCACTTTCAGATTTTCTCAGGAGTCATACAGTAAATATGGAAAATTGACTGAGAGCTTGGTACAAGGGATGGAAAAAACACAATAAATGTAGCAGGGTTTAAACCATGACAAAGGGCTTCTTTAATCCTTTTGAAACTTTAAAGACATTAAAATGTGTGGTTTAGTGTAGCAGTGTAGCTTTTCTCCCTACTTGCGAGGTCAGTAACAGGGTCCAGGCACACACTGCTGCAGAGGTTCCTCCTAAGAGAAATAAAACCTTATTAATCTGTGTTGGAGAACTTGTAGGAGTGTGTGTTTCCTATTTCCCTGGCAGCCCTGTCCCACTCTGCCCAGCCTTGCTTCTCCCTGTTACTAATGAGTGAAGTGGCTCAGTCTCCCCTTGCAGCCTTCCTCTTTGCCCCTCTATCTACAGCCCTCTTGCTAATTTTGTGGTATTCCCTTCTTCCCATCTTCCGTAAGGCAAAGCACAGTGTTTCTGTAGGTTTCCCTCCATTCCTCCCAGACTGTGTGCAGTACCTCCTTTTCCAGTGGAAGCCAGTCTGCAACAAAATTCTGGGGAAACCCCCCCCCCCCGCCCCCCCCCCCCATTAGGGTGAATGTTCCAAATCAAAATACTGTTTGCTTCTCATTATCCAAACAAGAATTTCAAGTTTTTTCTTAGCAAGAACAAGCAGAATTTGTTCTACCTGTGCTCTTTATGCATTTTTTTCTGAAAGTACTGATATTCCTAAGTAGCTTCCAGACGCTCTTTCCCAGCATATCTGGTTGCTTACTTTTTTCCTCTATAGCTTAGCTATTTGAAGAATATTTTTGCTTGAAAAATCCCGTGAGAAGAGTTGGATTTTTGGTGCAGATACTGTGGATGAGCTGGGAAGGGTGAGCAGATGGAAGCCAAGGGCAGATGGCAGAATGTAGCCTTGAAATGGCCACTTGCTGTAGCTACCATTTGAAGTATTTTCTTTTGTCTTGGACTTGCCACAAGGTCATATTTAGCTTTGTCTTAAATTACATACATGGGAGCATTGTGCAATTTTCTTATTAAAAAATCCCCAAACAAAACCACCCCAAAGCAGAATCCTCCTAAACAAAAGTTTAACAACTAAAATGAGCTCTGTGTTACACAAGTGCTGCGTTGCTCCTTCTGCCTCCAGCATGCACATTAGATAAATACTTTATACTTTGTTTAAAGATTCCAAATTGCCATAGCCACTGCAATTACAGATAAGTGACAGTGGAGTGCAAAGAACATATAACCAGATATGGGTTTATATCTTTATGTAAAAGAACTGCTCTCACTAGCTGTAAGAATTTTTTCTAACAAATGAGAAATCTAGCTCATTTTGTGTGCCATAATATGTTACAGCTTAATGGTAACTCCACAAGGGCCTTCCAGGGGCAGAAATGGACATATTGCTTCTGTAGGATTTTTTTTTTCCTTGTCTTAGCCTGCCCACCTTTTTTGCCTAGTGCGGGTGACTGAATAAAAAGCAGTGAGAAAAAAATGGTTCACTAAGAATAATACTTAGTGTTAGTTCTGTTCTGTCCATTCAGCATTCCTCACACTGTGAAGTTTGTTTCCCTGTAGCACAAAAAGGAGGTTCTATCAATACCTCATCTGCTATAAATATTGGATCAGTCAAAATTTCCGACAAAATGATTTATTGGACACCTGCTAGATACAAAGAAAATAAAAGCTGCAATCAGAAGGGACAGTTCTGAGCCCAGGGTCAGAACTGGGTGAACAGGGGTCTGGCCGCTAGCAGCATCCCCTACAGTTCACTTCAGGAATAGGTGATTGCTTGATTAGTTTTACTGTAATTTGGCATTGGGATGCACACACCTGGCAGTACTGATAAGATCCTTATCGGGTGTGGATGGTCCTCTGGTGGAAGCTAATCACTGGGTCGTTAGTTGAGCCACCTCCTTTGAGAGCACATCTCCCCTTCTGGGGCTGTCCATTGTTCCACAGTGAGACATCCTTGGCTTTTGCTGATGTCCTTGGGGTGGTTCTTTGCCAGGGCATGTCCAGATGCCAGTTCTTTGACCAGGATGATTTTATACTGCTTTACTTTTATAACCTGAATTTTACTACCATACTGATGAATTGTATTGTCATATTAACTTTATAACATGAATTACCCTGTCATATTTATAACATCATCTAACACATAGACCAAGTTGGCAGCACTGTTACCCTGAGGTTTCCTGGCTGTCTCCTGCAGGGCTTACCTGGACTCGGATGTGGCCGTGTCAGAGGAGCTCATCCAGAAGTACAGCAACGTTGTGCTGGGCCACGTGAATGGCACCGTCCGGGAGCTGCGGCGCCTCTTCCTTGTTGATGACCTGGTGGATTCCCTCAAGGTGAGTTTGCCTCTGTGTGGACGTGGCTGCTGACCCAGGTTAGCAAAGCCTGCTGGTCCTTGCAGAATGAACAATGGCTCTGGTTAAGTAAATAACGAGATGTAGTTTGCTCTTGGAGGTGTTCGACACAGGGCTGGATATCGAGTGCTGCCTGCAGTGGTAGAGGTAACTGTAAAGGATAACTGGATCCGCACGTAGGCAGAGCAGTAACACAAATGGAAAGCAGAAATAAGCAGTGGCTGCCTGCATTCCCTGTTCCAGCTCCTCGTTGGTGACTCTTACAGCAGGAATCTTCAAAAAAAACAAGCCATGCTCCAGTCTGAGCATTGGGGGCGTGTCACTGATGTGTTTATCCCTCTGGAAAACCTGGCTCTGGGCTAGATTGTCCCAGCCTGGTTTGGAGTTGCTTTTCTGTTTGTGGTTAGTGCACAGTTCCCTGTCTCAAACAGGAATTCTTGTTCCACTTTCTGCTGGAATGGTGAGGACTGAATGATGCCCTTGGGTTACTGGGAAGGTGGACACTTGTTCCAGCCCCTGCGTTTGGGAGTGAAAGATGCTGCGTTTAGTGATGGGAATTACTGAAATGGGGTTTGCAAATGACCCAGTGTGAGCAATGTTGTATAACGGCTTGAGTACATCCATGTAGAATTTAATGAGATTTATTGAGAGTGGCAGAGCACAACTGACTTGTGAAGAACAGTAATAAATTAAGCAAAGATAACAAAAAAAAAAACCAAACAAAACCAAAAAACAACACAACAAAAAACCCAACAAAACACACGAAAAGTACCTTCAAAATAAAGGAATTGGCTGAAAACCCTTCAGTTTTGTCCTGGGAGCATTATATTCTTTCCTTTCAAGCCCTAATCACCTTTCTTTGTTTTTGAAACTGGTGTTTCCTTTACGCAGTGTACTGTGTTGTCGACTTCTTTTTCAGTTAGCTTAATCTTCTTGAAAAAACTTGCATTTATCCTGCGGTAAATCCCTTTACTTAGTACTTTGTAAAGTCCTTTGAGTTGTTGTGGAGTTGGGGGAGGGGTTCCTTGTGAAACATGGGGAAAACCAGGAAGGCTGTCCAAGTCTTTGTTGTATTTGTGCTGTAAAAATCTGCAGGCAGATCTCAGAATCTTACGCAGAGTTTGTAGATGCAGTTTCTCATTATGCTCCAAGTTAAAGACACTTTGTGCCAGAAAAGCTGCGCCTGATGCCCTGCAAGGCTCCTGCAGTGAGGCAGTTCTCTCTGGAAGCAAGAGGAGGTGTAGGGGGGCTCTGCTGCTCCTGGGACAGATTTCTTTTCTCAGGAGAGAGAGAGAGGAGGTGGAGTATTGGCCTGGGGGTTGTGCACTAATCTCCCTGCTCCTAAAGGGCTTTGCAGGAAAAGGAGCTGGTTGAGCATTCTTTTTCTGGTTGTTTTTTGAGACATGATCAGTAGTGCTGCTGCCAAAGTCCTGTTTGGATCTGATTTATCAACAGCAGAAGAACCGGGAATCACAAGGTCACTTTTGTTTCTGATTAAGCCCTTTGTGATGTGTGCCTTGGTCTGAGTTAATGGTCTGAGTTAATAGACTTCTCACACCATTTGTGTAGAGATCCCAGCCTCTTGCAGTAAACGAGAAGGGAGCAGTGAGCAGGAGAAGGGAGCAGTGAGCAGCCAGCTGCTGTTCCAGTGAACACTGGTCTAAAAACAAGGCCTTCTGGAGGAATTATGTTAGAAGCAGAATTAATTCCAGCCAGAATGTCGTCAAGGCACTCTAATCACTCAAAATACTACAGTCCATAGGAAAGACATGTTTATTCACCTGAACTAATTCATTTCCCCTCTCCTTCTGACATTTAAAATGTTTTGTGTAGGCTAATTAGTCTAATTTATGGTAGTTGGAAACAACCCTTTATCAGAAACCAGTGAATGTCAGGACAGTTCACAAGCATAAGTTACTGATTTTGAAGTTTGTGCTCAAGGAGAACACTGGGATTCCAGGGTCTTATGTAATATAATGGCCCTGGTTTAAAAAATAAAAATATCTTGGCTTGTGCAGTTTAAACATCTTCACACTAGGAAACCACATGTTTATGCATAATTCAAGTTACAGAGCTCTAATGTAGAAAATGTCTGCAGGTCAGTTTATTGTGTGTAATAGTTCTGACTGTAAAATCTGTCTTGTTAAGATTTTTTTCTTCTTTATTAAACAATGCTTCAGTCAGGGAGGTCTTGAAATGGTCTCTAAATATTTATGCAGCACAAGGAGAAATCCCTCACAGCTCTTGAGGAGTAACTCCAGAGGAGTCCTTGCCACAGTCCCAGGAGAAGCTGCATTTTGTCCTGGTTAAGGCTGTGCTGGCACTGGGCACCGCTGCTCTTGCTCAGCTGAAGCTTTGAGGAACAGAGCTCTGTATTCTGTAGCAAAGAAGGGGCCTGGGGCACTTCTGGATTTTCCTGTTTTGGCTGGAAGAACTGGGTTCAGTCCATCAGCCACACAGGCCTTTCCCTGGTGTACACACATCCTTGGGAGGGTCAGGCCAAGCTTGGCTCCTGAGCTTCCCTTAATGCCGAGCAGGTGGGATTGGCAGTATCAGCTCTGGAGGTGGATCCTGGGTTGTCATCTGCTTTCTTTTTCTTGTCTTAGAGCTTTATTCTGTCGTGTTTCAGGGAAGGTTTTTTTGTGTTTGTAAAGGTCTCTTAGGTGTGTTTCAGGTAAGCTTTGTTGTGTTTGCGAGGGTCTCTGGGTTTGCATAGCTTATAAGAAAAAGAAAATAGAGACCGTAGAGAATGTGGAGTTGAGATGGACTCCCAGATGGATAATCCTGGTCGAGCTGCTTGAAGTGTCTGAGGGGTGCAGAGAGAGGAGTTGTGGGATCAGGGTCCCTCTCTCATCTATTACTATAGGTACCTGGAGCTATGTGGGATTAAAACCTGCACATGCAGCAGTGAGTGTATGGTTCTGCCCTGCTGCTGCTCTGGACAGACTTTGGGTGGAGAAAAGCTTGTGCAGTCAAATGTGAACTCCTGGATTTTGCTCTTTCTTGAACCATAAATTCAATGCTCACTAAATAGGATAGTTCTGATAATAGTTGGACTTTGGGATTGATTTGAGTCTTGTTAGCCCTGTGCTTGGGTAAACTCATGTTTTCTGCCCTGGGCAGAGTCATCAGCAGTGTTACTGGCTGCTGAGCTGGCTGAGTGGTGCTGTGTGTCAGGAATTGTGTCCATGGGGAGCAGGTCATGGATAGCTGTTGGGATGCAAGAGAACCATTGTGAACCATCACACACTTGGGGGCTCTTTCCTCAGTGCAAGCTGCTGCCTTTCCTCTTTTGCTGGAGGATGATGTGCTGCATGTGCAGGCTGCTCCATCTTGGAAGTCTTAAATGCCTGGTGCAGAGAGGTCAGCTCCAGCTGACCCTGGCTTTGCAGGGCAGAACTGGGCCAGGGTTTGAATCAATCATGAAGGAGTTCAGCAAAATCTGCTTTATTTTCCTTGAGAAACCTGCTTAGAATCCTTTAGCTGCTGGGAATGGTGCAGCCTCTCCAAGGGTTGACTTTGTGCCCCTCCTTGGTGTTGCTTTGTCACATCTCAAAAGTGCTGACAGATAAAGAACTGCATCACTTGCAGTTAATGCACCTGAATTTTGAACAGGATCAGTTTTGAGTGAAGCTCTTGAAGTCAACTTGATTTTGTTGCAGGGGTCATGGAATTAAATTTGTATTGACTCATGCCCTTATCTTGTTGCTGGCTGTTGATTTTGTTTGGTCTGGGTATTTTACATCTTTTGATAAGCTAAAATTGGATGTTGTGATACCTAAGTTCAGAGTACCTTGGCTGCAGGCCAGCTACCAGGGTCCTGGCCCACATCCACAGTCCTGCAACCATACATTGTTTCACCTGCCAGCACTTTGTACCTGTCCTTTCCTTGGCTGCAGCTCCTGCCGATGGGAGTGTTTCCAGCTTGGGTTGTTCACTGTGCCCAGGTCTGCCCTCCCTGATGCCAGTGTCAGCCTTCCCATGGTGTCTGTCCAGGGTTCTGCTGGGAGACAACCTCCCTCATCTGCTGAGCTGACTAGGCCTGGTGGTCTCTGCTCTGGGCAGAGCAAGGAATAAACACTGGGAAAGTCGCTATTGCTGGCTGCTGTTCAGCTCCTCAGCAGCCCTGCAACTCTAGAAGAAAGTGGATGATTTTCCTCGGGAGGAATCCTACCCTGAAATAGAGCTGGCAGCCCTCGGTCCCCTCCCACTGCTATAGGTCAGAGGTGTGCCTGGGACATTCCACCTGGCACTAAACATGGGCAGACCTTTGTGTAGAGCTGGGAAGCAGAGCCCATGTCCCACTCAGAGCTGGACAAATGCTGTCAGCAGGGAGGGGAATGGGGCTGGGATAGGGAGCCAGCAGTGATGGCAGTGTGAGGCTTTAGGGATCTTTGCTTCTGAGCTTGGCTCTGACCTGAAGCCAGCTTCCATGTTAGAGCACTTTTCTGCTCCTCTTGTTCCTAAATTTTTTAATATCCGAAGTGCCTTTGGGTTTTTTGAAGGAGAAAAGGTAAATCAGGCCCACCCTACCCCGTGACCTTCCAGACAGCCTTTTCCTGATGTGTCAGAACTTCTGCCTGCTCTGGTCAGAGCATGGCTGGGAGGTGGGTGGACACTCGGGTGGCAGCAGGCCCACCACACACACACGTGGCCTCTTTTCTCTCTGGCTCAGTCATGAACCAGCCCTTTGGCCTCTCTTAGCGTGGCCTGTCCCTTTTCTCTGGAAGATGGGAGGTGGGAACTGTGTTTGCTCATCATTCCTCACCATGGAGTTGGCAATGCCCTCCAAAGGCACAGGGCACTGTTGGGCACTGCTGACTCGGGCTGATTTCAGCCCCGTGACCTGGATGCAGGAGGCCGCGTATCCCATTACTGAATCCTTCAGCCATCTAATCACCCAGCTCTGGTTACAGGAGGTGTACAAGGGTGAAGTGCAGTTTGGGGCTGTTTAGTTTGGTATTTGTTTTTACAGCAAACTGTGGGGTGTCCTGGCTACAGACTGGGTGCTGATGGGCTCTTTTTCCCTTGCAGTTCGCAGTGTTGATGTGGGTTTTCACTTATGTTGGTGCCTTGTTCAATGGTCTGACATTACTGATCCTGGGTAAGTGTTTGACTTGTGTTACACACCTGGCACACCAAATGACCTTGGGAAAGCAGTGGCCAGCAGACCTGGTCAACACTGGGGGGCTGATCTACAGCCTTAAGATGTTGCACTTTTAGTTTTTTTGGTTTTGGGGTTTTTTTAATAGCACAGTAGAACAGGTCATTTTACAGTTGTGTTGTTGAATTCCTTGAGATTGTTGATTTCCAGACATTACAGGGTTTATAGGCAGGGTTGTTGTGCTTGTCCCTGTCAGGGTTAGCCTGCCCTGAATGTCATTGCTGTGCTGGGACTTTGGAGGAGGTGCAGGATCTGCTGTGGCTGGGCTCCACTGCAGGATTTCATTTCTTGTATCCCAGGGCAGGCTGGCTTCAGGTATCAGAACCAACAAATGCCTGAGCAGCCTTTGGGAAGAATTTCCATAACCCACAGTGAAAAAGTGACCAGACTTACTGTACTGTTGGTGAGACCTGGAGAACAGCCCAGGCTCTCCTTAGTAGGAATTACTAAATTTTCTGGTCAAAAATTAGTGCATGGGGCCAAGTTATTGATTTTTCTTGTACTTTTTTGCAAGACATATCAAGGTGTGGAAACCAGTCCTTGTTCTGCCCAAACACCAACCCTGTTTTCCATATTTATACATTTGATGTGCTCTTTTCCAGCTTTGATTTCACTCTTCAGTGTTCCTGTTATTTATGAGAGACATCAGGTGAGTATTTAATAGAATTCATTAAATGCTTCATAAAATAGCTCCATTGAAGCAAAACCAGAAACAAATAATTAAAATTGATTTTAGTCTTCTGAAATACTTAAAGCCTTTAAAAATAGGCCTTGCTAGTTCAGTTTAAAGTTCAGACTGTGTGTGCTTTCCTGTTTCCTTCTTGGTGGAAGAAGAGGTTTTCCCAGCAAACAGTTCTGGAAAAGGCCTGATGAATTTGGAAGCCTTTTCTGCTGGTCCGACTTTGGTTAGGACTGGCGTAGCACTGGGCATGGTGTGTTAATCCTGCTGTGCCTTTTGGAGCTGATATTCAGGATTGGTTTCCCAGAGCTCTGTGGAATTTGTATCCCTGGCAAAAACAGAGTGGGAGCTGCTTGGCCCAGTCCAGTGCTGCTCTTGGGAAGAGACTCCCATGTAAAAGGAGGAGGGAGGAAGGAGCCAAAGTAAAATGTTTCTGATTAAATTATGGCCTGGGCTGTCTTGGGCAGGTCACGGCACAGGAGGGGGAGCCAGCTCTGGCTTAGCCCTTCGTCTCTCCTTTCAACAACAAGGCTGCCGGGGGGGCTGGGCTGGCAGTGGGGGGAGGCAGGAGCAGATGGCAGAGCCTCCTGGGGTCCTGTCCAGGCTCCTCCTCCACGGAGAAAGGGAGCCCTGCAGCCCCAAGGCAGGAGCATGGACAGTGTGTGGGCTTAGCCCCAGCTGCTCAATCCTCTGGCTGGGCTGCAGCCCAAGCTGGTTACCCGGCCCAGCCCAGCTAAGCAGCTTTGCTGCTCTGTGGGGTTCAGAGGGGCCCAGCCCTGCACCCACAACTGGGGCTTGATGGACCAGGGATCGATTCCATTGCGGCTTTGCCCACCGTGCCCTCTGGTGGGTGCATTCCTGGAGTTCTGGCAGCACACGGGGTGAGCCCTGGCTGAGCTCCCAATTCCCCCAGAGTTCTGTGGGACTCAGCCAGGCTGCAAAGGCAGAGCTGGGCTGTAACTTCTGTCTGCTCAATTCCAGGCCCAAATCGACCATTACCTGGGACTTGTGAACAAGAATGTCAAAGATGCCATGGCAAAGTGAGTTGGTTTGGGTTTATTTATTTTCCCTTGTACTGATGAACAGTTCCTGGCACATGTAGCATTCCTGTGTAGGACTAATGTGTTCTTCCGTGTGCCAGGCCAAGGATGGAAAAGGTCTCTAACTCTGGACTGTTTAGGAAATGAGCTCCTTTATTGCTGATGCTGTATTGAAATGAGCCTCTATTATTTCTAATAGAAATCTGTGTTTTTCAACCCATTAGTGATACCTGAGCCCCTCAGCAGGTGCAACTGAGGTGGGGGGAATGAGAAGTTCAGCAGTTCCATTGGGCTGTGAATATAAAGCTGTATTGTGAGGGTTCTTTTCACATGTTGCTGTTTCTAAGACACTGTTCAACCTTTTCTGTCTGTTACTCAGACTTACTGTTGTCTATTCTTCCTCTTGCAGGATC
Organism: Cettia cetti; assembly: GCA_013401135.1. Lineage (NCBI taxonomy): Eukaryota > Metazoa > Chordata > Aves > Passeriformes > Sylviidae > Cettia > Cettia cetti. The sequence continues at coordinate 12,409 of VZUI01020145.1, read as the reverse complement.
CAAGCAAAGATCCCTGGGTTGAAGCGCAAAACTGAATAAAAAAAAAAAAAGCCTGAAGCAACTTATCAATAGGAAGTTCATCTTTTAAGGGGGAAAAATACTCATTGGATTTACACGGGGAGGGTCAGGGAATAGCAAACCCTTTGACATTGCAGTGCAATTTCACAGATCTTTATTTTTTAGCAACGCAGTGTTTGAGGAAAAATAACTGTTTTGACTGCCATGTGTTTCATCATCTTAAGTATTGTAAGCTGCTATGTATGGATCTAAAACTAATCATCTTTCCTTATCCTGTGTGCAGCACTGGCTAATACAAACGACTGAGATAGCTGTACATTTGCTTCATCCAGAGGTAGTTCCTGCTGCGTTCCGGAGGTGTAGAGCAGGTGGGGCAGAGGAGAACACTTCCCAGTTTGTGCACTGTGTATGGTCTGTGTAGATTGATGCAGATTTTCTAAAATGAGATGTTTTAGAAGAATATACCAGTTTAGCAAGTTCTGAAAAATCTTGCCTTTTTGGTATGAGTATAGCTGTATTGTGATTTTATTGTTTTATCAATTGCCAATATATATATATATATATATATATATGTGTGTTTCACAAAGCTTAGATCTTTCAGCTGCTCCACAGTGCTTTGTACTTCAGAGAACTGACTGAGGCCTGGACGAGCTCCAGAGCACACAAGCTTGAGAAACTAAAATGTCTCTCTAAACACTGGCATCTGTTGGAAACAACAAAAGAGAAATGAACAAAGAACCTCCACACAGAGTAAAAGAAAATTACAGCATACACTTTGTTGCACAAACGTACAGTAGTTGATCTTGAGCAAATAATTCTCCAGCTCTCAGACTCTGATAATCTGTGGACCGAGTATCTAATGCTGCAAATGTTGTTTGGAAACTTAAAGCCCTGTCCTGTTATGCAAGAAATGATAAGTGAAAATTTATACACTTGCAGTTTGAGCTGTACTGAACTAAGTCTGTGGAATGCATTGTGAAATGTAAAAAAAAAACCCAACAAAAAAGCAAAAAAAAAAAAAAAAACCAACCCCAAAAATCCCAAGTATCAATAAAGCTTATAGACATAAAATAATACCGGTATTTGGCTTTCTTGAGGCAAGTTTAATAGATTTGTGTTTATTTGAAGTTCATTGTGATAAATATCCATTGTCCATGGTGGTGGCAGTAGTGTCGGAGTAGAGCGCGGTGCAGGGTGGGTTTGTCACAGTCCCTTTTCTTTCTCTGCAGTGTGAAGGAGTTGCTCAGGGCCAGCTCCAGTGTCCCAGGGAGCTCCAGAGGGTGTCAGATTCTTGGATTTTTGAAACAGGAATGGTCTCAAAATGCCATTTTCAAGTTTGAAGGAAATAAGTCCCAATAATCTTTTCAGGTCAATGTGTTGATTCTGATTTAAGAGCTGGACATTGAAAACTTGTGTACAAATTTATTTGAGATGCAGATTTTAAATGAATGGCATCTTGATCATTGAAAAATAGAAATTCATGCAGTAATATTTCAGTTTACAGTAAAATACAACATTACTTCTGAGCATTTTATACAGGAAGCCAAACCATAGAAACATACAAACCGTGTTTTCCTGACAGACACTATTGCTTGAAGATATTTCTCACATCACTGTTGATTAATTCATTCTGCCACACAAGTGGTTTTATTTGGGTTACAATCAACATGGAAGGAAGGCAAACATGAGTGGTTACAACACAGGCAGAAGTGCTCATTGCTGGCACCACCTGACAGAACAGGATTTGATCCCAAAGGTTTCTTTAAAAAAAAGACTGCATAGGGACTTGTACTGTGTATCTGACAAACTGCTCTGCTGTATAGTCATATAAGGCATTAATAAATTCAATTGTAAAAAAAAAGGTGATTCTTTGAGGTTGCTGAAGCACTTTGTGTGTTAAACAGACAGGAATCCACTCCTTCAATGGGCTGTTTTTGCTACTTTCCTATGCAGTGGGCAGCAGAAATGGACTGGCAGGAAGGTTCCAGAGTTCAAAATCCTATTGTCCTGAGCTGGGACGAAAGCACTAGTGCTTTTCAGAGACTAAATGTAAGTCTAAATGTTTTGTTTTGGCCTTTCTTTTAATTAAGAAAGGTCATTTCAAAAATATGGATGCTGTTCCATACCTGGAATCTTAAATACATATTATGACATTGCCCATATTTGCTATTCCTTTTAAAATTTCCTCCAATTCCACTGTCCTTTGAAGTTTTGGTTTTGACAGAATGTTCTAACAGAGACTGAAGGGCTTGAGTTGCCTTTTGGGAATATCTGTGGTTCCATTTCCCCAGGGAGGCAGCTCTCCTCTGATCTCAGCTGTCCCCCAGGCCAGGACAAGGGGCCCTGTGGGGTTAGGAAGAAGCAGGGATAGGGAGAGGAGCCCAGAGTCAGCCAGGATGAGCTTTTCAAAAAAAAAAAAAAAAAAAAAAAAAAAAAAAGCTACATTTCCTGGTACCAGGGATTTACGCAGCATGGACTGGCTTGAGGGCACACATAGCCCTGCTCTAGGGACATTCCAGGGATTCCTTTGGAGGCTTAGGATGCCCCTCCAGAACAGGAAACAGGGATTGATGGAGGCTTTCCCACAAGGCCAAGATTCTGGCTGGCCACTGCCTATAGGAGTGTAAAGCACATTTTCCCAGAAATGGGGAGCATGCAGGAACACTTGGGGAATGACTCCCCCCTCAATCTTGGTGTTAAAATGTCTTGAACCAAGTCTGCCCAAACCCTCCTCCTCTCACTCACTGCTGGAGTTCAGCTTGCACTGCTGGCTGCAGGAGCAGCTGCCCAGGAGCTGGAATGCAGTCCCTTTGGCCTTCTGACAGCACAAAGCCACTCGCTGTCGGAGATTGTGGGGAATTCACTTGTGAAGGTTTTAAAAACCCAAAGCAGAAAATGGATAATGTAAGTACCCAGCTGGAAAAGGTGAGAATGGTTTAGCCCTCTTCTGGGTGGGAGTCATAGCACCGTGTGTGGAAAGCAGGTGGGGGAGGGGAGGCAAGGCTGCAGCCCAAACTACTAGAAAATTATTCCAAGGCACTTCATGGATAGAAAATTCTGCCAAATATATATATTTAAAAATAAAATGGACTTAAAAAAAAAGGATACTTTGTTCCTTCAATTCATGAAAGCTGAAGGGTGACCTCCCCCCTTCCCAGCCTGCTCCTTAAATGCCCCAGCTTTACTGAGTGCACCAAATTGGAGTTTTAAGCAGGTGTGGTTAAAACCCACCTACTTTTAGAGCTTTGTTCAAGCCACAAATTTGGAAATTAAAGGGCCCAGCATTTTCTCCCTTTTCAGACATGGTTTGAACAACACAGTATTAGGCAAAAGCAGCTTTGTGAGTGAACTGTTCATCCCTTTGGGATCCCCAGGTTACCCTTCAAACCTCAGCTTCCTTTGCAAGGGCATTGGGCTTTCCAACGCCAGCTCCCATGCCTTCTGGGTAAGTTGGGATGAGTGATCTGGAAATGTCAGCCTGCAACAGGGCTGGGATTCCTGTAGCTGGAGGGGCATTCCCAGCTGTCCTGGCCAGCACAGCCCTCACTGGGGCAGGACAGCAGCAGTGAGAGGCTCCTCAGAGGCAGCGCCACACGAACACACTGGAGACAGGAGGGGAAAGCAGAGATTGGCCTTTGGCACAGCCCAGTAAGACAGGGGAGAATAAACACATTGAGTGTGTGAAGTACAGACCCTGTGTGTGTGTGCGCACTGTTGCTCTGTCAGCGTATATGCCCTGTGTGTGCACTATGTATATGTGCATTGTGTGAACAGTTTATGAGTCTCTGTGTGTGTGTGTGCTTTGTGTCTGCTCTGTGGGCATTGTCTGTGCTAAGTGTGTGAGTGTATCTTTGTGCATCTCTGTGTCTGTACACTGTGTGTATCCATGTCTGCTGTGTGTGCACAGTTGGTGTTTGTGCACTGTGTAGGTGCAGTGTGTGGGGGGGTCCATGTTACTGTGGCTGTGTCCCTTTCTGCATGTGTGTGTGTGTGGCTCTGTGTGTGTGACAGCCCCAGCCCTGGTTACCTGCAGTCGTCCCCTCCGGTGCTCACCACAAACTTGTCGTCGTGTGAGAAGCGGATGTTGGTGACGTGCGCTGAGTGCCCAAAGTACCGCTTGTGTTTGGCCTGTGGGACAGGACAGCAGCTCAGGGATGGCACCAGGCAAAGCTCTGTGCCCACAGCCATCCTGACCCCGAGGCCTTTTCGCTCCCTGGCGTGCACTGTTTGGGTGCTGTAAGAGCTGCCCAGGGGACACCCCAAGCAGTTTGGATGCTGGTTGGGTGCTGTAACACCAAGTGCTGAGGGGTTTGGGAAAAGCAAAAGCTGCTTTTCAAAAGATGAAAGTAAAACAGCCACTTACAAATTTCTCCGTGCATGGAAAGTCAAACAGCTTGACCAGCCCGAAGTCGTCTCCTGTGACTATGTTCAGGCCAGCGTGGGTCACACAGGCACAGTTGACATCTGCTTTATCTGCATTTCTTGGCCATATCCCAATTACTTCATCTCCAAGAATGCTGTTCCAAAATCAAGGTACATCAAATGCATTAGACTTACCCCGCTGCTGCTCTTCCACAGGGTGCAGAGCCAACACGGGTCAGTAACAAAAAATTGCTGCATTTAAAATAGAATTACCCCCTCTAACTGATTGCCCTGAGCTCATCATGGAGACCATCACACTAACACATCATTTTTATGTGATTCTTAAGTAATCTCTATCCATTAATCTGTAGTTTTATTTCCCATGAAACCAGTGGCATCATTCTACACCAGCACTTTGTGCAGTTCTGTTCTTTATAAGCCTTCCCCCAGGATTTCTGACTGCAGTGTTCCCTTAGCCATGAGTTCCTGAATGCAGAAATGCTTGTCTGGATGTCGACTTGCCCCTGGCTTTGGTTCTCTGTAATCATTTACCTACAGAGTCACTGCCAGAGGCATCTGCCCCCTCCCACCAGCTGTCAAGAGTCCTCTGAAAATGGGGAATTTGGGGCAGACTTTTATGCCACCAGAGCAGAGTAGGAGGATTCTCATTTACGTTCTCCCAGCCCTGCCTGGTTCTCATCTACTGTCAGCTCTGCCTTTGGCCTGTCCCACTTCTCACAGGAAGAGCACAGCCACAGTTCTGCAATACTGGGGCAGATTCCTGTATTCTTCCACATCAGGAAATACATTTTAATGACACTCACAACCTCTTAATACCATAATCAGTGCACATTTCCAGGCCTTCCGTGCTGCTGTTTGCTGATGTGAGACAAGGCTGCCTGGAGTGGCCCAGAGCTGTGTGAGGGGCCTGGGATGAGTGACAATGAGCCACTGTGGCTCTGTGACAGCCCCTGGTGTAATTAACAACACTAATTACTACAGACACCCAACAGCCACAGCTGTGTGTAAAACCCCAAGGGTGTCAGATGCAGCTCTAAGGAAGCAGAGCCTGGGTGCACTCAGGTTTGCCAGGCCCTGGGGACACCTCAGCATTTACACACCCAAACCTGTGACCTGATTCCAGTGCTGCCCCTGGCCCCATGCTCTCCCCTTGGGGGTTACCTGGTCCACGTGGCCCAGGTGATTTTCTCTATGACTGCAGGGTCTGTGATTTGCTTTCCCAGTGGCACCTCGTGAACTTGACGCTTGTAGGCACCTGTGGATACCTGAAAGTGGGAAAGGAAAAACCTGGAAATTCTGCTATAAATACATCATTTTCTTTAAGATGTCTGGCAGTCTCACCAGGTTTTATCAGGAATTAAACATCTAAGATAACATTTTTCTTTTTTCCTTATTATCTGGAATTTATCACGTGCCATATAAAGGAATAACAATGTTACAGTATGATGGAAGATGTTCACATGGAGAGCTGACAGATTTTCTTTCACTTCTATACTTAATCTCAACCTAATTTTACCAAATCAGAAACATTTCTGAAGGAAATCCCTTCAAATTAACAATTTAATTAAAACACATTAACCCAGCTCTCACACAATTCTCAGCCTCAGGGAGGAAGAGAACTCCTTTCATATGGCTATAACCCACCATTTCTTTTTCAGCATTGTACCAGTCCCACTGATGTGGGATAAAGCTTTAGTCTTAGCACAGCTCAAGCCTCCATCTCATGGTGGCACAATAAACCCGTGCACTCCAGGGGTTATCCCAGACATACCTGGATGTACCTGCTGTCTGCAGAGAAGTCCATCTGTATGACAAAACTGGCAATGTCCTTGCAGTAGCCAATTCGGTTTAGGGTTGTGCCTTGAGTGAGATCATAAAAATCCACAGTATGTTCTTGTGAGCCAACTGCCAAAAACCTGTTATCTGGGCTGATCCTAGACAACAAAACATGGAGTGAGGATGTCACTGGCTGTTTTGGTGCAAGATTTGATTTTGCTTCTCATGCTAACATGACAGTAACTTTTTGTAATGGAAAACACAAAAACCCTTCTATCAACAGCAAGACTGAACCCAAACCAAAACTTTATGCCTAAGAGAAGAGGAAGACTCAGGATATCTCTGACAGAGAACAGCATTAGATGGAATATTAGGAAGGAAGTGTTGCCTGTGAGGGTGGTGAGGCACAGGTTTCACAGAGAAGCTGTGGCTGTCCCACAGCTGGAAGTGTCCAAAGCTGAGTTGGACATTGAAACTTGGAGCAACTTGGGATAGTAGGTGTCCCTGCCCACGGCAGGGGGTGGGACTGGATGAGCTTAAGGTCCCTTCCAACCCAGACAATTCCGTGACTCTATTCTATATTGTTTGTGGTTAAATGATATTAATAATGCACTCCCATAAAGCCACAGCACAGTGTGCAGAGGGACATTGAGCCTCTGGGAGTCAGCAACAGGAACTGCAATTTGGAGAATTAATTCCCATAATTACAGCTGTGCAGTGTGCCTGTAACTGAATTAAAGCACCACCACAGTGCCCTTCAGGAGTGCACGGGGATTTAAAAGCCTCTGCAAACCCACTTGGCACTCAGTGGCTGTTTTCTTGCGCCAGGGCTGCCTATCTTGAGCACCTCCTACCTGATGTCCTGAATTGCAGACTTCCTGTCCCGCTTTTTGCCCCAGACCTTGAGGCTGTTGACCAGCAGGATGATGAACTCTCCGTTCCTCATGCCGATAGCCACCATCTCGCCGTCGGGGCTGTACGCGGCACAGCGCGCGGGGTGCCCCAGGCTCACCTTGTTCACCAGCTTCTGCAGGGACACACGCAACAGGCTCACACCTCCCCAGCACACAGAGAGCTTCCAAACACAAGGTATAAAGCTTGCTTAATTAAAAACAAATAGTCTCTGTTTCCCTCTAAACATAAACCTGAAATGTCATAAACATAAACCTGAAATGTCACACCGAGACTTGCATCCCACCAGGCATATGTTGCTAAGCAGACTTCAAAATAGATATGTGATTCAGATGGGGGGGTTCATGTTTGCATTATTTTGTAGATTGACATGCAGTTTCACACCAGAAAAAGGATTATTTAGCAGAATGAGCTGAAAAATCTGTTTCCTAATTTGTTTCAAAGGTGATTTTTGACATCTTCAACAACTGCTGATTGGCACAGAGCTTTCCTATTTCATTGATATGTGGAAATGTCCTAGAAAGCTCTTGCATTTTCACCCAGCTGGTTGTATTTATAATATATTAATTTTCCTCATTAAAAATTATTCCTGTTAGCTTAGGTAACAAGCTTTTGAGAAGGTTTATTTTGGCCAAAATGAGCAGAAATATTTTTGGTGGGTTGGGGGTTTTTTTTATGTTTTATTTGTTGTCTTTAAAAATGGTTGTTGTTAGTCAATTTGACTTGGAAAAATCCCTGAGGCAACATGCTGAGTTCCAAAGGAAGGCTCTGAAGAGGAGAGAGCCCTGCCTGCCAGGAAGGCAGAATGATGGGTAGGGGCTGTGTGAGTGTGACAGCACAGTATGTGTAACCCAGACGGGCAATGTAAAAATAAAATGCTTCCTTGATCCCTCAGCCTGCAGATTTAGATCAAAATAAGCAATGCCCAAGAGGCACTCCATGGGCAAGTGTGCTGGTGAATCCCTGCATTCCTCTGGAGTGCTGGCTGTGGGACAGCCCAGCACCTCTCCCGCACCAAGGATTTGCCTTGGCACTCACAGCAAGGAAAGAACTGGGGCCAAAAAAAGACCAAAACCTGCTCAGGACAGAGGCAAAACCCTGCTCTCATTCCAGGGCTGCTCAAAGGCACAGCTGGAAAAATGGATGCTTGGACAAAATGTTCATTTTTAATCATGCACTTTTATGTTCACAATACTCACTTTGTCTGACAGGTCCCAGATCCTGGCTGTTCCATCATTGCTTGCAGAAATAAATATGTCTTTGGAGGGGTGAGTTGCTAAGCCCCAGATTTCCCCTTCCATGTGACAGTCAATTAACAAGTTTGAAGCAGCATTTTTTTCTCCTACTTCAAGGATTTCTCCATCTTTTGTTCCCACTAAGATTTTCCCCTGTTTGTAGCCAAAGAAAAGGAGTGGAGAGAGGTGGTCAGTGTAATAGTAACTGCCATGGTTTAAACTGCCTGAGCTTCCTTGGCAAATACTTGGAAATAGCACAAACAGGTTAAGTTTGTAATTGGTTAATGGCTACTTGATTGGAAATATAACACATTCCTCCCTGGTGTTGTTATCAAGGAATGTGTCAGATTCCTGGGCAAAATGAAATAGAGAGCATCACCAGAGCACTCGGCTGAACAGGTCCCATCCCATGCAGCATCACTGCTCCTTTCTTGTAAGGAATAAAATTCACCCAGAGAGTGTTTTTTTCCTCTAGCGTCAAGTTTGTGTGTTGTCAACAAAAGCCTTTAAAAATGTTAATTATTCCAACTGCTCACCTGTTCTGCTAGGTCAGGTCATTCAGTCGTTAATTTGTCTATCTAGCCCTATTGTACCCCCCTTCCCCCTTGTGTGTCAGGACACACAGTTGCTCTTCCCAAGATTCTCCAGGGATTCATGCAAATTTGGGAAAACTCTGTGGAAAAAAAGAAATAAAACCCTAAAAAAATGAGCCAATGTAGCACCCCAGACTACAAGTGACACCCCCAAGCGGCAGAGCAGAGAGGAACGCCAGGACGCCAACAGAGACTCTTTGGTCCCTCACCGTAACTTCAATGGACCTGGACCGGCCAGACCCCCCCAGCTGAGAGCTGACAGGCAACTTCACATGGACCCTTGCAAGGAAGGAAGTTCCAGTTCTGCCATGAGACAAAGCTGTGTTCCTCCTCCTCTGCGTTGTCCATCGGGAGCAGCGGTGGTGTGTGCGCAGCCCCCGGGCCCCCACCCAGAGCTGATCTTTAATAAAGGCTTAAAAAGGGAGAAATGTCTCCTGGCCCCAGTTTTTATTCATAACAATTTTTAACACTGCACATGGGTCATACTTTGCATATCCGGGGTATCTTTTTAAGGATGTCTTCGCTAGTATAAAAACAAAGAGTCTTCTACTGTTTTTAAAATTACTATTCCAAAATCACTATCTCAACCTTTTTTTCTTTAGGAGCAAAAGCAACTTCAGGTTACTTGTACTAACACTTCACATCCTTTTTAACAGCATTTATATATTACAGGAAAAAAGGTCTATTCTTTATATTACCAAAAATGTTCAGCTACATAAGGCCACTCTTTATTTTTCGCTCTAAAGAGTCTTTTTATTCTCTCTTCTTAGTTTCAGGCTCAGTTTTTCTGTGGTTTCATCCTTTTGTCTTGTGTTCACTCCGGGAAAGGCCAGGGCTCTGGAGGTTTTATTTGCTGGCAGGAAAGAGTTAAAGAGGCCTGCGGGGAACACCTGGTCTTTGCCGGCGGGAGCTGCAAAACTCTTCCAGCCACGCGGTGTGGGGGATGGCGTGGGCCGCTCAGGGGCTGCTCCCTGAGGAAAGAAGGGGGGAAATATCCCTCAAGCCCCGGCCAGCGACACGGGCAGCTGCTGCCGGGGCGTTTCCTCTTCTCTTCTGCTGTGATTGAGCTCAAGCATGGCTGGGTCGCTCCCCCGCGGGGGCAGGGCGCCCGCAGGCCCGGCCAGGCCCGCCCCCTTGCGGCAGCCGCCATACCGTGTTAAACCTGGTGCTTTGCCTGGAGAAAAAAGAGACGGTTCCAACACATCCTGAGCCTTATATAGTGTACTTTCCAAAAATCGCATACTGTTTTCGTAGTAGTTAAACTATATGCCAATAGCCGATCACTAGCCTCTGATAGGCCTGTCCTTTTTCAAAAGCATTCAAAAAAAATCCCCATAAAGCAGTCTTCACTTAAAAACCTCCAAACTGTGTTAACCCATAACAGTTGAGGTCAACACAAAATTAAGCATTATATATGACACAATGTATTCAAAAAAAATCAATAATTAGTGTCCAAAAATGCAACTTAGTAATGCGCTGTTAAAAGCCCCCCAAAAAAAATCTATTGCCAAGTTCAATAATTATATGCCAAAATATTCTCTGTGAGGGTGCTGCAGAAACTCCTTAGTGGATTTTTCCCTTGGCTCAAGCTGCAATAACAAAATTCATGTAATCAAGGCTTCCTGCTTATACACTACCTTTAAAATTCATTTCAGGAGTCTATGCATATATTCACTGCTGACCTTACTGTGATGCTGGGAGTTGTAAGGTACCAAAATAACATCCAGTAGGTCTAAACATCCAGACCTGTTAATCTAATCTCTTGTAAAAATTTGCCCACCATACAGTAAACAAGTCTACATATGTGCCCTTTTTTATCAACTATAAATGAAACAAAAAATTGTGTGCATGAAAGTAATAATTTTAAATTATAATCAATCAGCAATTACGTATTTCCCCAAATTTTTTATTCATAACTTCCGAAGAATATAAGTTGATAACTAATTACTATTGCACACATATATTTAAGTAATTCAATTATTTTTGCATTGCAATTTATTTTCAATAGGTCAATTCTTATACACTTTGTTATTTTACCCCGAATTGAATTATAACTGAAATTTATCTTTTTATTGTTGTTCTTGTTGACAAGTGAAAAAAATGTCAGTGAAGGAAAGTCATAGAGAAGGAAAGAACTTTATAACACTTGTGATAATTTCAAGAAATAATTTCAAGTATCAATATATGATATTATATTGAAGTGATGAAAGGAACTGAAGAAGCTGAGACTAGAAAATTCCAGTCCTCTGCTTAAAGTGAGAGTTGGAAAATTATAATATAAAGGATATAAAGGATATCCTATAAAGGATATCATATAAAGGATATAAAGGACTGCATAAACCCCCTTGACTCAGGGTAAAGTTGGCAGCTGACTGGGAGAGTTGTTAGAATAGTGATTGCAAATCATGCGGTATATTCTTGGGCCAATCCTGCCCTTGCACTACCCTTTTGTGATCAATTCAGCCTCTCTTTCTCCTGATAACTCTTACATATCCTTCACAAATACACAATACTTTAAATACAAATACATTAAGTACTTGCCTAGGAACTATTTCAATATAGAAAACTCCTTGAGTTTGGGTAACTTTATTTTTGCATCTTTATTTACTTACTAGAGCTTCAGTGGACAAGCTGGCATTGTTAGAGGAATAAACAAAACCTTTTCTTGCTTTTTTCCCACCACATTATTATTTTCCATACATGAGGAAACTGAAAAGGAAAAAAACAACACATCACCACAGCCAAAACCAAAGTTCCTTTACCCCTCTTTCTTTCCCAGAAGAAAGATACTTCTATGGAAATATGTTCAGCAGGAAAAAGAAACTCTTTGAACAAAATAAAAACTGCCCCGGTTCCCACTCCCACGGGAGTCCAAGCCTGGCTAGCAGATAGACCTTGGGGGAGAACCGGAGCGACGAAGATAGACAAAGGCGCAAAGGCGCTCTCAGTTCCTCAGGAACAGTCCTGCTGTTTAATGCAGAACCTATACCATGTGGTCCTGGGAATCCAAGACGTCTTACCACCTGTGGAGCCAGGCTTTATGCCCTCAGCAAAGGAGGGAGGAAGGGAGAGGGTCTGCCGGCCAGTGGAGTTGGACCCCAGAAGAGATGGCCATGGGTGGTGTCAGGTTTAAAGTGCAAGGGGTTTTGGGAAGGTAGGTCTTACAAACATTTTCTGTGAACAGGAACACCCAGTGCAACATGGACTGGCTACATTAGTGCAATACAACAAAAAACAAAGAGGCAAAGAAAATGTTCCAGAATAATTGGAAAAAAAAAAAATCCTTAGAGAAAAAACTCCTTGTGCCAAGGTTAGCTGGTCTTTGGAGCTACCTTTAATATGAAATATCATTAAAATTTTATGTGTCAAAAATGATTTAGTAGAAATGGGCTGGAAGATCTCATGCATAACTGTCTTGGTTTGAAAGACAGGTATCTGCTAAGAAGGGGCAGGACCTCCTTAGGAAATGTGGAATCCAAATCCCCTCCCTCC
>VZUI01020141.1:0-57302 GCA_013401135.1 Cettia cetti | reverse complement strand
TTCCAGCCTCACTGCTATTGACACCATGACAGCAAGGAAGCTGAAGCATTAACAGCAGCAAAAGGAAAATGCCCAGACCCCCACCATATTCCCTTTGAGATAATGTGTCACCTTCTGGACAGTAGGGAGGAGGAGGTCATAGGAAACACTCCCCACTTCTGAGATCTACATTTCTTTTTCTTAATTCTGTACACCTCAAAAGCAGCTGATTTAGAATTCAACATTTGGTACACATAACCATGTTAGTAAAGAAAGAACATACATTTAATCTATAAAACCCACTCACTGACTGAGATCTGTGTACAGCAAATCCCTACTTTTGTTAGGAAAAATAAGGAAAAAATCCCCACTTACCTTGTGCACAGTGCAAGTACTCTAAGCTCTCAGCACTTCTGCCTTGAGGTTATATAACTCTGTAGCCCCTCCTACACTGAGTATTCCAAACGCTTCTCTGCAATCGGAAACTTCTCTCTCTTAAGGAAACAAAACCAATTACTCTGTTTAGTTACTTCTCACCTACAGAAAAATTCCTGGCTAATGCTGACCATGTACCAATGTAAGATAGATGAGATGTCATGGTCATTGGAAACGTGTGCCACCACAAAATGGTAATTTGCCTCCTATTTTCATTGCTTGGTACCATACCTGTTAAAAATAATTATGATGGCTGAAATGCTCATACAGTTTAAAAGAACTCTGCTATGCCAATCCCACTTTTATTCTAATATTTTCTGGGTTTTTTACTTTGAACACATTGCCGCTTTACATAAGTCACATCAACTAATTAATCTTGAATCCGTCACAAGGTTCTCTTCCTTGCTTAGGGTTGTTATAAATGCATATTATAAAGTTGGCTTTTCTCAAATATTAAAATGAATGCTATATGTATGATGTGAGAAGGTTTTATGAATATATATATATATATTTCTTAGGCTTTAGTACAGACTGGTTTTGTAATATCTAAACTGGCTAAACCAGAGGATGAATAAAATTCTCCCACGTTCCTGAATTATCTAGATTAAGATAATGGGGACAGACACCCCCCCCAAGGCTCCAAAGATAATGGGGACAGACACCCCCCCGCCCTCCAAGGCTCCAAAGGTAGAATTTATTGATCTTTCTGTTATCAGAGAATGGGACATGAGATGACCAAGAGGCGATGAGAAATTTATCTACAAGGAGTAATAAAATGCTAAATTTGTAAAATGGAAGCAGGTTGGGGGCGGGGGGGGGAGGGGGAGGAGCGGGGTTGGCTGAAACTAGAAGGGCACCTGAACTCGAATGTTTGAATATTGCTTTAGGGTCTTTTGAATATGTAATATGCTGATCCTTTTAAACAGGTGTTCTGAAGGGGTAAGGGGTGATCGTGGTGGAATGCAAAGTCACGCAGCAGAGATTCCTTTGCTGTTTCCTAATTGTCTTTTTTTATAATTTTTACTAAGAAAGTGAATCTTGTTTTTCACAGGGTATATTCCTGCTGGACACTTCTGCTGAATTATCTCTGGACATCTGGGTTGTTTCTTTCTCTTTTTCTGTGAAAAATGTTTCCGTGAATGAGTCAGTGAAAATACACACCAAAGACAGTAGTGAGAGACAGTGAATGAAGTGTGGCATCAGAAGGCAAACTGCACTCTGCACTCCTGACTGCTTTGTTTGGTCAACTGCATTGATTTCAAAAAGTCAATACATCATAGATTCCCATGCAGCTTCCTGCCTATCTAATCTACACAGTTAATATTGCTGTAGCCATCACCTGCAGTTACAGTACAGCAGGCTGTCTCCTTCAGGTCCTTCCTGTACACATACTTCATTGCTTGAGAGCTGAAAATGATCCTCATCCTATCAGTCCTCACTGTTGGTATCTATTACATTGATGTGTTCCACGCTTGACAATAAAATAAGCATAATTTATTTAGAGCTAGAAACACAGAACAACAGGGCATCAAGAGAGTCAGCACTGCAATGTACTGTCTTTTAGGAGGTGCCTAGTCCCCAGCTGGAACACTGTATCCTATATGGCACATAAGGGGAGCCAGGCTTCACAAAGGGGGACCCCTGACTGAGAGCACCTCTTGTAGCTCCCCATTCTGATTAGGGATGTATGTCTCTCTGCCTCCTCCTTACATTTTGGGAAGATCTTCTGTCCAGCCTCTGACACTGCTGGAAAAAGTGTTTCCCACATTGCTGGACATATGACTTATGACACAGAATCTAGGATAATGTAGGAAATTGGAGCTCTCCATACAGTGGCATGTATACCAAGGTCCATCTGGTGGTTGCACAAACCCCAGCTCCCTCTTAGGTGCTTGTCTGGATTTACCAGTTGTAGGCCTGCCCCTGATAAACTCCAGGAGACATCCCAGGTCTAGTGACCATGTGGTAGGAAAACATGACTTCAAGCCTGGAAGTTAATTGTAGTGTAGACAACTTGGGAAAACTCACCTATGTCTGTGGACACCTACATCTGGTCTAGCTGTCTAGTCTCCTTCCAGTGGGTCCAAATTCAAGAGAAGTCACTCAGCATGCTCTTCAGTTACAGCTGAACTACTCAAAATTATTCTGTCTCAACTGAAGTAGTTCAAAGTTTACAAGAAGCCAGTCCCTTCAGCCTTAGAGGTAGGGCAGAGGAGCACAACACCTCAGAGGGTGATTTACCCCAACACGACATTTCTTGTCGTGTCACAAATATCCATTGAGATTTTGGGCAACTAAGTCAAATATAGTCTGTTTTCTAACTTGACTTTCAGAAATGTCACTTCCCTGAGCTATTTTGGGAAATGGTATTCTTCTGTTTTCTCCCTCTTGTTCATTTTCCCATATTTTTCTAACTTCTTTTTTTGTTCATTCATGTAATAGACTATTAAGCATCAGATCTGGTTACTTACAGTTGTTGGAATACAGTTTCCTTCTAAGCATCTGATTCTCTGTTGCATCAGGCCACTTCACAAGGCTGTTACTATCTGCTGTAAACATTTTTATTTGAAATTCAGTGGAACCCGAGTATCTGTTGTTTTGTGTTCTGTCCTAAATGTGTAGAAATAAACGCCCTGTGCCTTGTCTGAGTCTGTGAAACAGACTGCACCTTTCTTTTACAACACTTTGGTCTCACGAGGTAATATATTTGTAACTAGCTTGTGAGTAGCTGGTATGATCATGCACAAGGTTTGAAATACCTGATTTATAGAGAAAAGTAATCAGTTTTGCAAAATCTTTGCTGAGAGACCTTAAAAATCCAATTCACCCACAAGTTTTACATTTAAGAATGGAAACTTGAAAAAAGTCTACTTCTTTAAAGGGTAAGTGGTGCTGTGAGTCTTCTTTTTTTTCTGTTCCACAGCTCTTACTCTGAGCTTCTTTTCATGTAGAAAATATCTTCTCCAACAAGTTACAATTCTGAAAATACTAACACCCCATTATTCATTTTCCAAGTTAATAAATTCCATACCCTACAAATAGTTCTTTGCCTCCATACTCCTTTGTTTTCATGTTTTGCCAAGCATTCGATACCAATAAAGACAAAGCTGCTGTCACATTGCCAGTGTAATAGAAGGCTTTATTTCTGGTATGGGTTGCTTTGTTTCTCTAGCACTGGTTTTAACTAAAACAATACTAATGTGCTGAACTTCCTTTTCCTTTGGTTTAGAGTTTTGAGTTGCTGCTCTGCTTTCCCCTGCTATCCCAGCATTTTGGGTCTCACCAAAGGTGGCAAGGCTTTCATTTCTTAAAAACCTTCAACACCGTTTCTACATAATGGGCATCTGGTGGGGGTTTCCTTGGGCTGCCAGGCTGCAGGAACTTCTTAATTGTAGGCATATTGCTCATTTTGGTTTTAAACACCTAAAAAAAAAAAAAAAAAGAAAATTAAAAAAACAGAACAAGTGAGAAATTCTGGCCACAAAAATGTGATTTACCTAGCAAGGGGTGATAATTACTTCAGGACTGACCTCTAGCTCCTGAATACAGCATGCTCAGTAATTAAATTACCTGCAACTGAGGAAACCCTGAGAGCACAGCAGGAACTTTCTCCTCCACTGCTAAAATGGCTTCCATTAGCTGAACATCTGCCCAGCTGAATTTGTTGCCCACGAGAAAGTCTTGGCCATGTTGTTTCAAAACCTGGAGAAGACAAGAAAATGTGGACTGCAGATAAGAGTGGGGCATATGAGCATCCTTGGCAGCTAAGCCTCAGAGCAGCAGAGCTAAGCAGCAATTCTATCTGGAATTTCAGGGTGGACTTTTCAGCTGAAGCTGAGCCTAAATCACTTCATTATTGCTCAGAAAAAATGCAGTTTTGTTCATTTAATGTTCTGATACACAGACTACAAACTCTGATCACTCAGTAAAAATGAATGATGATGGGCACCAGGAACAGAAAAAAACCCACATGCTTCAGTAGACTAGTAACAGTCCAAGAATTAGAAATAGGGATAATGGAGGAAGCAACAAACAATGTAAGAAATTCATAGAACTACTATTTAGATGTTTCATGTGAAGTGATGTCCAATGCTGCTATCAGGAAGCAAACTTAGAAATGCAGAATTACAACAGCTAAGTAAAGAAAACCCCTGCCTTTGGAAACAGGTTATTTTAGTGCTAAGGACTTGTGTGATGTTCAACTATTATTATTGTTTTCCAAGAAAACTAGACAAGTATTACAAAAGTGGGAAATATGGCCAGATGCATGAATCTTATGGGTTGGGTTTGGTTTTTAATAAATCTGTGACTTGTTTTACCAAAGTACTTCTAATCTCTCTACCCGAGTTGTGTGCAAGGGACTTTTGCATTCCTCCAGTGAAACTTTTCCAAATGAAACTAAGTATGGCAGAGACATGGGCTTTAAACAAATATAAATATAGAACCATTCCTTCAAGAAAAATAATTACATGTGCTTGCTTTCACTTCAGTGAAAAGTTTTTCTGTAAAGCTGAGAACATATTGCTTTGCAGATATTCAAATGCCACAGCCCTGACAACACAAGAAGACAAAGAGGATAACATTCTTCTGTATTTCCCCTTCTTTGAGACAGCTGAAAAAGCTGAGGATTGGGAACTGACCTACACTACAAACACATTTTTATTTTGCAGAAACTTTTTGGATAATTGCAAGTTTGATAGACACATGCTGTCACTTACCTTTTCAAAGACTGGAAAGTACCTGTTAGTTGCCCTCTCCTTAATTGACTCAAGATTTTTCTCCTTTGCATCAGGTGGAGAGAAAGGAAACATCAAAATCATTTGCATCAGATCTGATATTCCTTCCACATACATGTCAATCCTGTTCATCAGGGGAAGACAGTAGAAAAAAAGCACAGAAGTTATTTCATCCATTTTCCAATTAACTAAGGCAACTTACAGGAAATTTATATCATCAACATAGTGCCAATTTTCACAGCCAAAACCAAGCATGAACGAAACCTGAATATTTTTCAAAACGAAGAGAAACCCGTTTACTTTAGGAGCATTTCAGAAGCAAGGGTTAAATCTGATTGTTAGCCTTTTTGATGCCTTTATACTGGATTTACAGGATTGAATTTGGTTTATATAATGTAGCTATCAAATAACAGAGTGCTCCATTAGTGGTAAGAGGTGTTACGTACAGGGCTCTCTCCTTCAAGTCCTTCCCATGGAGATTGTATTTCCCTGCTATGTAGCTCATGATGGCTCTGGTCTGCACCATCTTCATCCCATCGATCTCGACCAAGGGCACTTGCTGGAAGAGCAGGAATCCATCTAGGGTGGAGAGGTGAAGGAAAGCCTGTTAGTTCCTCCTAGACTGCAAGGTGTACTGGAGAGCAAGGCACTGAGCACATTTCTCTTGCAGTGTAGGAGAACACTGATGTCTTGCTCTAACTGTAAAACTCACATTGTGGGGAAGATCAGACAGCCTGCATCACATTCCTGTAGTGAGGTCACCACAGCACAGCTGGGCCCTGAGCTTAACAGCATTGCCAGAGCTTCACCAGGTGGTGGGAAGTTGGCCCTGCCTGGACCCCTGCACTTCTGGAGCCTGCCTCATACTAGGAGGAAAAGCCTGAACCAGCACTTCCAACCCAAGAAATAGGAGGAGAATAAAGATATGTGGTAAAGCTAAACTTTAAAAAAATCCAATTCTTTTGAATACAGATCAATTTCCTGTCAGGGACATACACGAACAGTACTGCAGCTGCTGCTGGACCAAGCTGCTGGAATACAGGAAGGGGTCAGGCCACTTTAAACATCCTGAAGCTACAGAGCTAGAGGCAGAGCCTGTGACAGCTGTTGGTGTTTGAGTAAGTTTCCCACAGTCACTCCAGGACCAGAGTTTGAGTCTCCTCATAGATTTTACAGGCCTAGCCTCAGTGCCATTCTACAACAATTTAGGTTTATTTAGAAACACCTTTGTAGTCCCATTTTCTGCTGGTGCTGGTAGGAGCCATTGTCTGAGCTTTCAGTGAG
Organism: Cettia cetti; assembly: GCA_013401135.1. Classification (NCBI taxonomy): domain Eukaryota; kingdom Metazoa; phylum Chordata; class Aves; order Passeriformes; family Sylviidae; genus Cettia; species Cettia cetti. Next base: position 50,868 of record VZUI01020141.1, on the reverse strand, counting down.
GCAGCTCTGAGAGCCAAGTACACATAGAGATTTAGCACTGCAAAGTCAGTCTATTCTAGACCAGTTTTCTGCTGGTCCTGTTTCTCTGTTTTTGGAGACTTCCTCCTCCATTTATACGCTAAGGGCATCCAGAGAACAATCCTACCCGTGTTTATAAGCACAGCAGAACTCCAAATCCAAAGAAGCACCTGCCATTTGTATTGCTCAAAGTTAATGATTTTTCTTAATTGCTCAGTTTATATCAATTTATATTTGGTGAATCCTTCTTTCAGATATGAAGGCACATCTGACTGCCTTTTTCTCCAGAACTCTTAAAATACCTTGCTAGGCTAGAACTAATATTATTCACTTGTTCTGTATTATTAATTTACAGTTAAAATTCAAAGAGTAGTTTTCTCTGCAGCAACAAATAGCTTGTATTTGCGTCTTGTAAACATTCACAGAAAGATGTGTGTTCTTGTCTTTCCAGAACACACCTCTGCATCTTAAAGAAGAAACATTACTTGGTATCTATCTGGCAGAAACAATAGAATGGGAAAACTAACAGATCTGGAAGGAAATTTTTCAGCAGGAGGATACAAAGTGAAAAATAGGACTTGTCTTTCTGGCCTTGACAAAAAGCAATGCAGCAAATATGACTGAACTGAATACACCATTTGTTTCTTATCTACAGAAAAGAGGAGTCCCTCTTAAAAATCAGTAATGGACTGCCTCTCCTCCTTTGTTTTGCAGGGAGAATCACTTCACATAACCACAGCACAGAATACATATGCAGGATTAAAAGGAGTTTACCAGTAATTGCAGGGATTGGATTGTGCTGTCCAAAGGTGGTCTGTGAAGCACAAGTTAAAAACCGATCACCTGCTATTTGTAACCAACAGCAGAGCTCATTGATACCCAGGTACCACTTGGGCAACCTTTGGCTGCACAGATTGTGCCAGGTTAGTTATCCCTCAGGCCAACAGGTACAGGCCTGCCCAGGCCAAAGCTATTTAATTCTCTGCCTCCAAAAGAGCTGTCTGTCTGCAGGCTGCCTGTTGGGAACAGCCCCTGGCCCAGGCATCTTCCTGACCCTGCTGGGGCATTGCCTGGAGGATCATCAGCTGGCACAGACCAAAGTCATGCCTGAACCAGTCTAATGATGTGGTAGTGTCCAAACACAGGAATCTGTCAAAAATCATAATGGTAGGGAGAGAAAGTTTAAGGGAGAAGTAATCTGGAGTTACTCCTGTTGAGTCCTGCCCTGCAGAAATGGCAACATTCCAGAGGTTCCTTTATCAGGATGACTAATTTATCTATCTTTCTTCAACCCAGTCTACTAAACCACACCTTTTTTTCTTTGTGTTCCCACCATCTTAAGCTCAACCTACAGACATAAAATGTTTGATCTTTTTAATAAAACTTCCCTATCCTTTTCACTACTATTTAATTCTTCTCTCTGGATATCAATAAGCTTAGATACAGTCCTGGTACAGTATCACTCTTTTTAGATAACCTATTCTTGTGATGGATATACAGATTTGGGGTTTCAGTACCTGTGCTCTTACATTTAGAGCCATAATTGGTTTGTGTACGCTGCACTGTCCTCCCACATTTTAAGAGTCCCAGCCAACCAGACCTGCAAATTTAATTCTGATCTACTTAATACCACTTCTATCTTATTTTTGTTCATTTTAGTTTTCCCTGACAATTTCTTTAGACACAGTTTTTTCTTTCTAAGATCAGCCACAATACAGGCAAAACCTCTTCCAAGATCTTCTTGTACAGCTTGGCAAGCTCAGCCTGCTCCGAGGTATCTCTCATATGTCCTGGGCAGCAGGTAAACTATGGGACATGTGCACTCACTCTGTACTGCTCCTCACTGTCCCAACTCCTTCCCTACTCTGGCAGGAAGGTCTTCTCCTTCCAGGGTGTCTGTAGAGGGGTTCACTGCTGGATTCCTTCTGGCCAGATATCAAGGGCAGTGGCTAGGGGTCTGCACTGGTGTGTGGGAAGAACTGGTCTTGCTCCCAAGGTTGGCATGAAGCCTTTGTGGCATGCTGCTTTGACCTTGCCAGGTTTTCCACAGGTCTCCCTGCTGGCTCCATGCTTTTTAACTAGGGGAAGCTTCACATGTCAGGCTCAGGGAGTTCTATTTGCCCTGGACCAAGAATGTGCCAGGTCCCATGCTAACAATTCAACAGCATAGGTAAGTAAGTTGTACTCTCGAAAAGTGTTTGCCTGTTTAATGTACTACAATAAACACAATCACAGCAGCCCTGGCTTTTTTCTTATAGCAGTTATTTGGCACTGGAAATAACAGGCTACTCAAAACTAGTATTGCACTATTCAAGGTGTGCACCCAGAAGTTTCCACTTGTTTAAATAAACTGTTGTCAAACCATAAATGTAGATAGGCTGGACAACTATTTTGAAGGACTAAGCCTCTGGTATCAGGATTCTTACCTTTGATTAACTTGTCATACTGCTCTTTTGTTTCCAAATAAACCTCTTCAAACTGAAAAAGGAGTGAGAATAGTGTCACATTGCTGTATTTGAATGTTTCTCTCCTGTTAAGCGATAGCACATAACCATGGGCAGAATTACTGAGTCAGATCTTCAACTGCACTGTTTAGGTGCAGCTCTCCCAAGGATCCCCCACATACCCTGACAGCTGATGGGGAGCAGAAGGAGGGCATGGACACTTCTGCATCAGGGCACTGATTCAGAAATAACCCAAGACCAAGTAGCAACAGAGTGCAGGCATCTGCAGAAGCAAGACAGGTAGGAGCCAGTGCCAAGAGAAGCACAAAGTGCACCAAATATTTCTAACCCCACCCCAGCTTACACACATTGTAACTGCAAACTTAATAAGAGTTAAAGTGGCTTAGCACAGCTAGATAACATACAATTAATAAAGGCCCTTTAAATAAACCCCCATTTTGTCCCCTTATGATTAATCACTTCAGGAGATTGCTACTACTTCTAATAGACTGTAAATGCCACTGAGTTTGCATCCCAAGTATCAACCATGGAACAAGGCAGTTACAAACATGCAGTGCCACTGGACAAATGAATTTAGCCACCCTCATGCAGCTTTTATCCACCACACACATTAACTTGTTCCTCACTGAGGAAAGTTGAGAACACCCGTCTGTAACACTTTACTAAAAATGTCAACTAACCTCCACTCCGGCTGCTGCCAACAGCCATCGTATGGACTCCATCCGGCCCCTTCCATTCAAGTAGGTAAGCCTGGGCTTCCCTGACATGTTCTTGAGCTCGTGGTTCCCTGAAAGGTACTAAGCAGAAAACAGTATCTCATAGAACTGCTGCGAATACCATTATTTTGAGGGGAGATAGCACCTTTTAGTCTCACTATGCCTGTTGAAGTTTAAATTTCATTTAGTTCAAAACATAAAATGAGAGACAGACCAGTGACACCACACAGCCAGTGCCAGGAAAGGAAAGGTGTGTGAATCTGTAAAGCCTTCCCCAGTGCTGCCAGGGAGGTTTCTTATGGTTGCAGGCAAACACAGACATGTTTAAACAAGTGGTATGAGTCCCTAGCTACAGGGGGAACACTGCTGCCTATGAAGACAATTATACAAAGCCACTGAAAATCCTGCCACATCCTCAGGGAAATTACTCACTTAGCCTTATTGCCATCATCATTGGAAAGATGAAAAGGGAAGGAAAACATGTTTTACCAGTAGGCTGAAATCTGTCTAGCATTGTTTGCTATATGTAAATTTTGCAGCTTCATATGCAGTCCATTTCTTTCCTCAAATACGGGTGAATGAACTGTTGATATTACCTTTATTCCATGAAGCAGGATGAACTTCCTTGGCCGTCCTGCATGACTACAGCCCATTTCCTTGCTGCTTATGGCAGCCTTGAAGTGTCCCTTGAAGCCGGACGTGGAACCTAGGTGCACTGGCTGCATGTGCCTTCAGCAGTGTCCCCTGGGCCATGGGGGCCCGTCACAGGGAGGCTTTGCTGTAACTGCGCCTCTCCCAGGGTGTGCGGCAGGGACAGCGCGTTTGTACCGAGCTGTTCCATGCACAGGGACAACCAGCTGGACTGGCAGTGCTCACATCTGAAGATAAGCATTCCTACATCCAGGCCTTAATTCCTCTGTGCTTCATGCCCTAATTACTAAAAGAACATGAATAGCATTCCCCTTCACAAAGATGTTTGTATCAAACACTGATGATCAGAAGGAAAAAACCTTCAAAATAGATCTCCTAATCATATCCTAATGGCTCAGAGTGCCTCACTGAAAAAAATTTCTAGATGACTCCAGTCTTCCCAGAGTTAACGCCAAAGCTGCAACATTACATCTGTTACACCTTGCATCCACTTGACATTTCTTATTTGAATCAGACTAAGTACACTCTAGAGGTATTTTTTCTTCAAGTCACAGTGCTTTGTAGGTGTACTAAAAATAAAGTACATTTGGAACATATTTTGCCAAAACTTGACTTTAAAAAACAAGATAGAGAGTTCTCCCTTGAGCAATTTCAGTAAGAACCGAGTCATGTTACTACAATAAATAGGGATATTTGGGGTATCTTAGTAAATATAATCCAAATATACATTAAGGAAAAAAGTAGTTCAGTTTTAAAGTATGAATAGCTGTTCCTAATTACAATGTTTGGCTTTAGGGACAGTGTTTTATTAGTTTCTGCACCTTGTGTGACTACTTTTCACTGCAGGGCAGCTTATCAACATAGTTCACAACAACTAGCTAGTGCTTCCTTTATTATCATACTTTTCAGCTTCATTGCATCTGTATCATTTAAACACACATTGCCCCAACCTGTAATGCACAGAAACTTACAGTAAATAAGACTTTTCCTTTAACTGAAAAAGCCAACGACTGAAATATCAAGTATATGAACCGCAATCCTCCTGCAAACATTATCTTTTGTTTGCAGAAGGGTAGAAGGAGTGAGAAGCCTCAGGTATCATTTTATCATTTTACATGACCAAAAGATTCTATGTGCCATTAAATTATGTGAGAAGAGCAATGACAAACAGAATTAAAGTTTGACACAAGGGTTTGTTTTTTTTAAATTAAAAGTAGCTCTTGTCAGCTCTGAGTGGATTTTAGTTACCTTAAGCTGCCAAAAAAGAAGAGAAAAAAAAAAGACAAAAAAATAACCACAAAAACCCCTCTTGAGTTTTGGTTAAAAGTCACCTAAATCTTTAGATCTGCTGAATGTATCTCCACAGACTATACCTTTAGCTCACATCTGGACCTGAATCTTGTCCAGTGGGCTCAGTTGCTCATTCCCCTGTGAGTACTGACACCTGAGATTCGCTAAAGATCAGAAGATGCAACCCTTTACTAACTAGAAACTTGGCAACTTCTGCGTTAAAAAAAGCAAACCTATTCGTCCAGACTCACAACATCTTTTTCATTTGTTTGCAGAAAGACAGAGCCAAGGCCTCAGGATTTCACTCAGACTTCCACTATTCTTCCAGTTTTACTAAGAGACTTTCAGGATGTACTGCTTAAAAAAGTTGATCCACTTTTGACAGAATATGTTGATGCTTTATTAGTAGTCAAGTAATCTTGTATAGCTGTCACCCATTCCTTACTGCTTGCCTTAAGTAAAAATGGTCATTGGGCATTTCTATGTAAGTTACAATTTGTGTAAGAGAAGTATAGAATATCTGTGTTACATTCTTCAGCAAGGTGAGTGGCTATTATCTGACAATCATATTAAAATAATTCAAAATCTTCCAAGACCATGTACTAAAAACAAAATCATTTCAAGTGCTGTAGGATTCTGCCACTGCAAGACAGCTCCTTCAAGGAAATAGAAAAATGCTTGATACTGATAACCGAAGGTGTTGAAGAACCCATTCACTGGGAACATACAAGGTAGACATTCAAGACTTTGAAGGTAGCTGCATTGTCCTGGGACTGCCAGACGGTGGTAAATAATTTACCTTGTTTCCACAAGAAGAGCAAGGATCAGCCTCTGGGAGAGTAACTGGCATGCCAAATCCCACTACACTACTCCTTTCACTTAGGGAAGGAATGACATCACAGCTGTGTAGTAACCACCAATAAAGCCTAAAAGGCTCAAGCAGATTTAACAGATGCACTATTTCTAAATACCAATCTGGAATTGTTATTTGTTATATTATCTGAGCAGCAACTGGAATACAGGTTATTGACTAACTACTGTGAATGAAGGAGTGGAAGCTCCACCACTCAGTCCAAATCTGAGCACAGAAGCAGTTGAATTAATTGCATTAACAGAGGTCTTTCAGCCGTTCAAAGAAGAGACTGTAAATATTTTTGCTGATTCTCAATACGCATTTGGAGTATTCCATGCCACTGGGCAGCTACAGAAGCTGTGTGGATTTATGAATTCTAATGGAAGTAAAATATCAAATGTTCCATGAATTACTGAACTGTTAAACTTATACAATTGCCAGAGAAATGTGCTATCATTCATCAGCCAGATGATATGGCAGAAGGACAAAAAAAGGAGATAGGAAATGGTCTAACATATATAGCACAACAGCAGTGCAAACCACCAGACTTACAAGTAGACCATGGTCTGAGCTGGTGTTGCTTGCTCCTGAAAAGCTGTCTGACTGCTCCTGCTGAAGAAAATTAACTCTTGCAAAAGGTACAAACAGCCAAATGTCCAGGGACTGTTGAGAAGAGATATAGAAAACCTTCTAATTTTAATTAAGTAATATCTGATTTCTATAACCAAAATACATCACTACTCGGGGCATTTGGAGACTACTGCACTAATCCAGACACTGCTGAAGAACTGGTTCATGTCATAAATTTATGCTGCAGCAAAATAAATGATTGCATCTTGCATGCACTGTCATAATATCTAGCAAAAGCCTCAACACAAAATTTGACTATATACAATTTTTTTATTTCCTCCTCCCATGTGAACCTTAGTAACATGCTTGTCCAGAATTTCTCTGAGCATGCATCTCAAGGATACAGAACAATTTAAGGGATCATCTCTTCCAGAAACAGGAGCACTGAGCATGAAGTGCTGTCCTGTTTAGCCCTGGAGCTGGGATCAGAGTCCAGCATATCCCATGGGCCAGCTTTCCTGCTCAAACCTAGAAGAAACAACACAGTGCTCCAGACTTGCACTTTGTCCCCTCAGTTGTTTCATGGCTGCCTTGGTTAGCTCTGGACGGCATCACAGAATTAATTTCCTGGTTAAAACACATCTTTCCCTGACATTTTCTCTCCTGCAGCTTTCAGCTGGTGAATAACTATAAAGCCATTTTTAGTCTACCTGGCACACAGAATGACTAAGGAGAGCAGGGACTTTACAATACAGCAGCAGACGCCCTAAAAAACTTTGTTGTTTCACTTAAAAATAGTCATGAGAACACTTTAAGAAAAAGGAATTTGTAAGTTCTTACCTTCCAACCTTAACTCAGGCTCCACCCAGCACAGGCACCCAGCACCCAGGGCTGTTTAAACTCTGCCGCTTGGGGGAGTTTCCAGCCATACCCAATTAGAGGAAAAAACCTCCAAAGGCCCTTAAACTGACACTACCAAGTTTAAAGACGTATTGCTCTGAAAAGTGGCATCCAAGCAGATACAGTCTGTGTTTGCTGATTTGACTACCCCATGACGCTAACCTCACAGCTTCTATGGTAGCCATCTATTCAAACTGTTCTCTTTGAATTTTGGGGGCATTTTACCCAAATACAAGAGCAAGACACTGAGAAAATTACAGACCTTTTTTCTGGGTCATGTTTAAGGCAATAGTAATCATTTAAAGAAAACCCACTAAAGTTTCTAGGTTTATTTAATTATTGGGCAGGTTTTTCTTTTTGCTGCTGTATGGCACAGAGAACTTATTCAAAGTATGGGATAACAGGTCTCAGTTATTTTGAAATACAGTATCAAGCTTAATTGATATAAAAACTGGATGAGCAGTTTATGTCACAACCTACCCTATGTCTCAAGGAAATAGAATTAATTTTTGAAATTGAATGTACATGCCTAATACTCAGAGATGAAATAAACCATGATTTTCTTACCCACGAAGTAACTCTTTCAGCTTTTTAATCTGTATTTCAGCTAAGAATCCCAGAACAACACAAGGATGGCATAGCAAATGGAAAATGGAATTTGGGTGCCAAGACAAGGTTCTTTCCTCTAGCAAAGACCCACATGTGATGTTGGGCATTGCTTTACACCCCTGAAGCCGACATTAGTTACAACTGATCTGAAGATCTGTTCACAAAACTCACACTCTTATTAAAATTGTATTTGTCTGTCTAAAGCCATGGCTGTACTAACACAGCACCTCACTATGGGGAATCTCAGGACCCAAGTCTCCAGGTAATGTTCTCCTCACAGCTGGAGTTTTGTAATGGTTTCTCTGTCTGGCACTTCCTGGCATTTTCTTCTAGAGGATGCATTTCCCTAAGAGGCTTTCTGCAAATTTGTAATTTATGTGCTTCAGAGGTTGATGCTGTAAGCAAACCCCAACTGTATGGTGCTTCTTTACACTTTGCCTAATTCTAACTCTCTTAAGTTCATAATATACTGAGTAAAGCACAACAGTAAATGCACATATCTGTATTTTTTCTATGTCAAACCCAGTTACTACCAGGCTACCCTACAGAAAATTCCTTAATATGGGTCAGCAGTCTAGGAGAGGCCCAGAACAGTCCCCAGCTGGCAGAATAGGTACCCTCTTTTGAAAGATCTTAATGGTGTGTAAATGTATGCTGTACCAAGCATGGGCATGGTGATCCCCATGTAATGCAGCTGTGGCTCCAGTAGGAATGCAGCACACCCCACAGACAGCATTTGTTCCTACCTATCCATGATGGCAGTATTGAATTAAGATTAATTATTCCTGTTTTTGAGGTCTTTGATATCAATCAGCCTGCATCTGAGTCCAAGAGTTGGTTCAGGAACAGAGACCACAGAAGAACACGCATGTAACTGTAGTCTCTGTGTCCTATCTGCAGTCTCAAATGCTAAGGACAGCAGCAGGCTTGGTGGCAAAGAAGAACAGGAGTTCCCTAATTTAAGGGTCAGGGATGACTGAGAGGTCAAGCAAAGCATTCTGATGCTTTTTGGATTTGCTGAATATGGCTACATCCAGCTTTGACAGTTGTACCCCTTCTACCCATTCCTGTTTGACAGAAAGCCTTTCTGCCTTGTTCTCTTTTTATTTTGCTTCCAGCACAGCCTTTCATAATGGAATTACAAACTCCTTTGGGAACTGAAGGTAATCATATCAGGGAGGTTCCTGCTATCTATAACTTGGTGTTCTGTAAACTTCTAGAGCAGAAAAGAAAATAAGTTTCTTTTGCACATGATTTGTAAAGCCACACCCATGAGTATTTAGGCAGCGGGCATGGGGCCCAGGTGCCACTGAAGTGATCTGGGGTTGGGCAAAGGCAGATTTTAACTAGTGAGTGTACCATGCCCTGGCATGTCACCTTCCCACTGTGCTCTGCAAGCACACTTCCTTGTGCTGTAGATAAGGTAAATTCAAAGTCTTCTCAAAATGCACCTACCTGCAATCCTCAAAAACCACTAAGCAGATGGCTTGGGGAACGTTGCCTGACTGTAGCATCCTCTCAGAGCACAGGGCACATCACTAAATGCTACCAAAGAATTAAACACAGAAGGGTAGGAGGATTCTCCCCATGCTGCTTATTGCACTCCTAAACTGAAGCAAAACACCACTATGATAAAAATAATCTGAGTCCACATGAATAGTTCAAACAAGTCATACATCACTTAAGCCTTGCTGCAAACCTTCAGTGACTGCTCTGGTTCTGTGCAGGAAGCTTTACAGACTGCACAAAGCAAGGTTAACCAAGCCTGTAGTAACCCTAACACATATTTCCCTGAGCTCTTTGGCTCTCAGCTGGACCACTGGCACAGGAGAGTCTGAAAACAATAACCCTAATTCTGACTTACAGCCACTGTAGTGCTGTGAGGAGAGTTTAAATGGAGAGCTGGTTTTCAGTACATTGTTGCTTGGATTGTTTAGTCTTTATTGATCTAACTATCTCAACATGGTCAAAGGGCTGATTTATCAATGGACGAGATAAGCAATATCAAGGTTTCAAAGACAACTGAAACATACCTTTAGTAGTACAAATTTCATTGTAAAACTTTTAACTTAAATAGCTCATGTATTGTAATTACTTCATATTTTGATAGAAACTTGTATTAGTCTATGTTTCCTCTATTTGGTATCTGTTACGTTCTGGGAGTCTTTCTAGGACTCACTTTATGTGCATTATTACAACTAAAACTACTAATAACCTAAATTTATGTTTAAAGAATCTTTTTTATTTTCTACTACTAAGAATAGGGGTGGGAAAGTCTTTAATCAAGCCAAGAAAGCCTGTGAAATGAGCTTCATCAGATGGTGGCTCAGGGCTGATGATGAGGGAAGAAGGCACTTTTGTAAGAGCAGATGGTCCAACTTCAGAGAAAAGCAGATGCAAGTCAGATGGTACAAGCCTATGAGGCAAGGTATAAAACCATACAGTGATCAATACTGGGATCACCTGCCTTTCACAGTTTAATCTTTCTGCACTGGAGAGCTGCTTAGGCCCTAAATGTTCAATATCTTTCAGGATTTCACCGTGTTCATTGTATCCTTCATACTACTTTCATCTTTTTCAATTCCTGGCCTCAATGACATCCTCTAACAATGAGATCCACTGTCTTAGTGTGAAAATGTTGCTTTTATTTGCTTGCATTTTACTGCTTTTATTTAATTGTGTTATTCACTTGCATTAAAAGATAGGGGAGATGAAAGCACTTCTGTGTCTCATACTGAAATCACATGCTTAAAAATAATTTATCTAATAATTTTTGTAACTAATTGATTTGTAATTCACTTCTCACATGCATTTATCAGCTCTGTTTTTTCCTTTTGTATTCTTTGTATTTTACTCTGTTGGTTGTATTTTCTGATTCTTTCTTGATTACACCTGCTTTCTGTAAGAGTGCAGGAAACTGCCAAGTGTTCTATCTTCCTCAAAACTTGAAGTGAATATGTGTGTATAATTATTTGATTAAATTTTCTGCAAAAAAGGAAACTTTGACAGAATGGACGACATTTTCTCTTCTACCATCAGGACTGCTTCCATCAGTTGCTGCATTTCTGTCCACAAAAGTTTGACAAATATGAAAGATTGCAACCAGCTTGGTTCAAGAGGAAAAATGTTTACAGGAATTAAAAACCTAATGACTTTTTTTGAGTTTTGTTCCAGAACAGAGGTGATGAAGTTATTAACAATCTAAACCTTCATTTCAGGTTTATTTCTGCATCCTTAGTCAGTTCTATAGGTTTCACATGTACAAAAGTTGTTACATTTCCATAAAAACTACAAATAAAAAGTATCAGAAGAAACTGGCACTATGGTACAAGATACATAAAAAGTGAAGGGAAAGATAAGTGCATTGGGTCAGATACAAACCTTCAGGTGCTTTTGTTCTCTTGTTCTCAAGGGGAAATTCTCAATGCAAGTTTGATAATGGAATAGGAATCTGGTTCATCTTGCCCAGCTAGTTAGCAGCACTATAGACCTCAGTACCCAGTTCACAAAGGCAACAGCTCCTTTACACATACATAGGCCTCTTTTCATCAGCCTGCATGGGGAGAGGTTAAACTGAATGGATGTACACAGAGACCTGAACTGTCCTTACCATAGCACGAATATTGAAAGATGGCTTTGGTGTGCTTGAGAACCATGCTGAAACTGTCTCTCGTCTTTATACACAAGGTTATAAAGTTGTAATAATAAAATACAGGACGTACACTCATGCTAGAAAAATGTTGATGGGGATATGTTTCACTGCTGAAAGTGGAGAATCCTAATCTTCTTTTAAATTGGAATGAGCAGAAGAGACCCAAAAATCTTTGGGGCTCAAACCTATACAGTTCAGTTGTCTGTTTTGAAGAGGCATCCCTCTTGCTTCAGGTAGAGCCAGGGCACTATCCAACTAGTGAAATCTTACTCAGCGTCTTGTAGGGTAAAAATTACCTCCAGATCATGGAGATACACATTCTCCAGCCTCAGCCCTACACTGCCTTCATTTTAGCACCTGCCACTATTAGCAAAAAAGCGCCATGGCACTAGAAAAAATACTGTGCTTGTTTAAGATGCACACACTCCTGTTAAACCTCTGTTTTGTTGTGTGGCATACTTTGTGTGAAATGTGGGGTTGTGTTTCGTGTCAGGTAGAAAAAGGTGGCCTGTGTAGTTTTAATTGTGAAATATGTGGAACAAGGCCATGAGACAGTTATAAAAATGAGTTTTAATAAACAAACTAAGAAAAAAAAAAAGCATGGAAAGAGGCCTTTAGAGAAATATTTTGCTTGCTTATAAGTGAATAATGTGAGCTTTAAAGTTTTCACAATGTAAGTTTTAAGTTTTCTTGAACATGTAGGATAGAAGAATGCGGAAGTATTATTTACTTTGAAAATAAAATTATTATAAACTTCAAGCTGCTTTGTAACAAGTTTTAAACTATAGCTTTAGAATATATAAAAAGAATTGTAATCACCTAAATAAAAGAAGGGAGTGAGCTTATCCTAAGCTAAAAAAACTGGACGATCCTGGGAAGGGAAGCTAGACATTGCCTTCCCTGATTTATGATCCTGGAGAGGAAAACTGGACCTCACCATCACTGATGTGTAATCCTGAAAAGGGAAGCTGGACCTCACCATCATTTATGTATGCTTCTGAAAAAGGAAAGCTGGACATCATCATCACTAATTTACAACCTAAAGGTATAGAAATTTGATGTCACCAATAGGAACTGATCACAATGGGGTATAGAAATTGGACTTCACAAATAGAAACTAGGAGGAAACCATAAAAAAAACATGCTGAGAGATGCTTATGAAGACACTCAATAAATACCAGCAAAAATTTGTCGCCAGCATGCATTTGGAGGGGGAAACTCCCGCTGTACCCAGCATGATGCTTTGCTCACACTTTATCATTTGAAATAACAAATTATTAAATTGATTTTTGCTTGATATATTGGCTGAGTCAAGCTCTTCATTCCTTACATTTGGGAAAATGTAGAACAAGAAGATGCTCTGAAAAGTATGAGAGTTACACTGCTAATTTCAAAGCTTTCTCTGTGCAATCCGTTCTGAAACGCCTCAGAAATAATTGTTCAAATCCAGTTTTCAAAGGAATCCAGAAAAGCTGTCTCCCAGATCACCCCTTGACTAACATTCTGCAGCAAAACTGTCTGCAAGAGTTAAATAAGATAACTACGTCCTTGAGAAAGCAAATGGAAGGATATTCTCTGCTTGAACTAATGTGTATCTAAGTAGGCAGGCAGGGCTGGGGTCATATGTACTAAACTTTGGCATCTGAGGCTGAATGATAAGGTAAAGCTCCCTTTCTCTTGCCAGAAAGGCTAACATCCCATCCCATCCCATCCCATCCCATCCCATCCCATCCCATCCCATCCCATCCCATCCCATCCCATCCCATCCCATCCATCTTCTCTTGGATGATGTTTCCAGGCGTGGGATTCCAGGTGTACTGCTGCAGTGTTGAAATTGGTCTGCAATGAAATGTAGTGCTTCTAGGGTAAGCAACACAAATGTGCAGCGTTACTAGAAAACTGTCCTCCGGTTCTGCATTAGGATTAAGTGATGCATACAGCTAGGTAGTCAATGGGTCAATGTCAGAATCAGACATACAATTATGCTGTTTGAAAATTTCCACCAAGGTCACATTAGCATTTTCAGATGTCAGTGGCAAGCTGGGAGCTGGCATATGGTTGATTATCCACTGTGTTCTTCAGCTCCTCCTCCTCTGAGTTCCTGCTTCTCACATCAGTGGGAATTGAGGCAAAGTGCATTTAACTAGACTAAATGCCTCTGCTTTATTAATTCCTGTGTATGGAATACTGGTTCAGATCACTGAGTTTCAACTTTCCTACCTATTGTCACTTCATTTTATTTACTATGAAATGTGCTAATATTTCTTTTAGCCCTTTGATAAAAATGTGAAATAGTGATGTGCCAAGGATCTGTTTTCTCTCTTCACCTACGTAATATGTAGCTGCAAAGGGGCCAGGACCAGGCTCTCCTCAGAGAACCATAGTGAAAGTAGAAGAGACAACAGGCACAGGTCGCAGCATGAGAAATTCCAACAGACATCAGCACTGAAACAAAGCCTGGAAGGAGCTGCTGGAAATACGTGTATGTATCCTTTTCTCTGCCCTGCACTCCAAGGTGGCTTGCAGATATGTGTCCAGTTGGGTGCTCAGAGGTTAACCATGCCTTACAGATAAATTGCATTCTGGTATTATTTGTTGCCACTGACTCCAAAAGTAGTCACGTTAAAAACGAGCGTCTGGTGCTTAGGTGTTTGAAGTTGCTTCCAGGATCTGTCCTTCAAGTCCTTCCCACGGCGGGTGTAGTGTACTTTCTGGGCTCCGAGGCTGGGGATGGCTCTGGGATGCATCGCCTCTCTCCAGCCAGCTCCTACCGAAGGCACCTGTGGAAAGCGCACGGCCCCACATGGGGGCAGGAAGAGTAATGTCAGGCTAAGTCCATGCCAGAGCTCCTGAGCTGCTGAAAGCGAGCCCGGGGACATGCCAAGGAGTTCCCTAAGACTCAAATTTTTCCCCAGCAGCAAATAAAATAGCCTTTCCTAGGAGCAAGATTGGGTTCCGAGTGCAGCAGCCTCTTGAGAACTCTCCTGCACCAGCACTGTCCAGGAGCCCTGGTGCCCACGTCCTACACGCCTCTGGAAGGCGAACTTTCCTCTTGGACCTCAAAGGTGTGGCCAGCACCAGCAGGTCCCAGTGATCCCTGTGACCCGCTTGGAAACCCGCTGAGGGACCAGCTTTTAAACCAGGCACGGCTGTACAGGGCATTGGCTCCAACGAGGGCTGTGCTGGCTCCGTCAGGGGAGGCCGCGGCTGCCCCAGCCAGACACAGCCGGTTCCAGCCGGACACAGCCGGTTCCAGCTGGACGCAGCCGGTTCCAGCCAGATGCAGCCAGTTCCAGCCAGACACAGCCGGTTCCAGCCAGACGCAGCTGGTTCCAGCCGGACACAGCTGGTTCCAGCCAGACACAGCCGGTTCCAGCCAGACGCAGCCGGTTCCAGCCAGACGCAGCTGGTTCCAGCCGGACACAGCCGGTTCCAGCCAGACGCAGCTGGTTCCAGCCAGACGCAGCCGGTTCCAGCCAGACACAGCTGGTTCCAGCCAGACACAGCTGGTTCCAGCCAGACACAGCCGGTTCCAGCCAGACGCAGCTGGTTCCAGCCAGACACAGCCGGTTCCAGCCAGATCCAACCACCCACCGCAGGGCGCGGCTGAGCCACGGCCAGAGCGGCGCTGGGGAATGCATTTAACAAGGATGAAACAGTAGAGAAAAATCCTTGTGAACACACGGGGAGAAGGCAGAAGAGTTGGAAATGAAGGAGGGAGGAATATCTGTCAAGTGCCTGCTAGAAGCAGTGCTAGGAATCCTAAACTTGAATCTGGCATCTTGCTTTTTTTTTTTTCCTTGTTAGTGTTGCTATAATCAGGTGTCAAGAGGTGCCACAAGAAGCATGCAGGACACTTGAAAAATTCTATGAATAGCTGATGCTTCTTTTGCACATTCAGAGTTCCACTGGAATTAACTGCAATCTAGCAAAACATCAGCAAGCATAATGCAAGCACAAGTAAAGATCCCACACAGTCAGCAGAAACCATAACTTGAATTAAAGCAAATATCCTGTACTTGCTAGTAAATCAGTGAGAATTATCCCAGTGTTTTCAATGGAAATAAACTTTTCATTCCATTGGCAGAGTGTTTCAAACCAAAAAATGGTTATATAGGATCACAGCCCTTACCTCCACTAAGCATAATTTACTGGCTAACAGAATGATGCTGAGGCTGATTTGTACATAAATAGGTCTTGCCAGAGCAAGAGTTGAAGAAAACCCCTAGTCCTTAGAGAACACATCAAAACTGCCTAAGTGCTTTGTGACATGTAAGAGTGAAAGAAATCCTGAGGTTATTAAGAGTTAACCAATTTTTAGCCGGAATTATTGGGCTGGCAACATTGAGAGACATAGAAGAAACAGCAACAAACATCTGTATGCTTACTACTGTGTTGAAGGCTAGTAACAGAACTGAAGAGCTCTTATGTGTTGTAAAAGCATTACTGAAGTCAGCTAACACCCTAAATAATTACTGCTAGAGTGCTTACCAGGACTCAAGGTTCTCAGTAAAAAAAGATATTCTGTAAAAGACTTAGATTTAAGCTGATTTCATCCCTAGTTTGCCCAGAAGATGGAAGATCATACTAATAGTCTGTAAACCTGCTGCTCTTTACAGGTTAGAAAGTAAACTAGCAAACCTGGATGGGAATATCAAAATAAGGTTATCAGAGTTAATCCACAGCACTGTCACACCATTGTAGCCCTGCCACCACAGCATAAGCAAACACGGCTGTAGATTTTGTATGGAGAAGTCCATATGATGTATAAACACTTTTAAGTGTTTTCATTTCCAAACAAACCAAGAAGATAATTAAAAAATAATGAAACATAAATAAGTTCTTGTTCTTATCAACAATTTACTGAAATAGCAGGAAATGAACCATTACTTGGGCCAGACCTGGAGCCTTACAGAGCATGTCTGCCTTAGTGGTCTGGAACAAGAGGGTGTTTTATAAATTAATTTCTTAACTGTGCTTTGGCTCCTGTCACAGTGTCATCTTGGAGTGTACAATCTGGATTCTTTCTGGATGAAATTAAATCGAAAAATGTGCTCCAAGAGTGTACCAAATGCTGTTTAAGTGTCATTCAGCCCACACAACCACTCTTGAGCTATGCTGAAGTTAACCCTGTCCTAAACACATACAGTGTTCATGACAAGGCTTCAATGCCAAATGTTCTGCTCACATTCATTGCTGCTGTACCACTGTATTTACTAATAGGAATAACCACCAGCTGTTAAGGCTTATCACCAACAAGTACTGGCAGAGGCACCTCCTACATCTGCTGCATCTTTGCTTAAGAAACTCTTGAACACCACAACTTTCCTCATTTTGTGGAGAAAAAGTTCACTTAGCAAAGGAATTATGATCAACAACTACAGTGTTTTCCCAACTTTTCTATTAAGCTAATCTGAGATTAAACCAAGGACTGTAATTGCAATTGATATTAGCTGATAAATTACTGTAGGCAATACAAACTCTGTATACCTGGCAATGAGGGGAAGGTGGTTGTAGCACTGAAAACTTCAATCATGCTGAAGCTGGGGAGCCTGACGAGCTCTCAAGCGGGCAACTTGTTCATCAAATATCAGATGAGTGTACTCACTACATCCCAGTGTCAAGTAACATCTTATTTCTCAACCCACAGCTAACACAGGAATAAACCAGGGTCATTAGAGATTAAGCACAAGTCTTTTCTTGTAAGCTATGTCATTAATATAGAACTATAAATAACATAACTATAAATAACAAGTATCCTGCAGAGCAGCTTTTCAAAACCTAAGTGCCATTTGCTGAAGTGATTAAAACCATTTAAAATTCCTTTGTCTAGTTATCTGTGGAAACCATAGAGTTAAAAAAAAGAAACAATATTTTGAGTTTGGCTGGTAGTAGATAGGAATCAGGTTTGTGTGATGGTTTACTACCTCTCCTTCAAATCTCCCTTCTCTAGTTTATAAACAGTAACAAAATATGCCTTTCCATGAGGCATGTGGGTTAACGATGACCCTCCTCATATCAAATATAAAGAATTTATCCTCCCAGAAAAGTAAAAATGACGTTTGCAAGCCCCAGCTTTCATTCATGAGACAACAGGACAATGTGAAGACATAAGAAGTTTATTTGATTAGTACAGGTCCTCTAGATACAGCAGTTAAACAAAAACACCATTTGGCAGTCAGTTTATTTCCTAATTCAGTTATAAAAATGCTGCTTAGTTATAAAGGCACAGTGTTGACATTTAGACAATTCACTGATGTCCAGTAGAACTGGGAAGACCTCACTTCTACATCTTTAAAAACTACTTGTTTCATTTGCTAACAGTGATATTAAAGAAGAATAAAGGCACTGGAAGCAATAATCATATAAAAATTTTATCTAGATCTAGAAAAAAGTCCTCAGAAATAGCATGACATACATCAGTCAGCAACTCCCATTTCTTTTTTCTCTGCTGTTCCACAAAAACTCTAGGAAGACAGCATGCTTGATGCCATTTCACTTGCTTAAAATTAGCAGAAAAAATCTCGAGATGAATGAAGGAGAAAACAGGCTAGTATTGAAGTGCTATAAAAGATACCTGCCTAATGTATTTTGTGTGAGGGCACAACCTCCTGCCCATTGAAACACCTCTCAAACACCTCTTCACTTTCCTTCAGGTGTAATTGGACGTGTGCAATCTGGCAGTTCTCCTACAGCCTGTGGCAAAAAGCAAACTAATTTGCTTTTACATCATAATACATGCACAGAACTCTCCTGACAGTCTCTACGTATTTATCATCAGGAACAGGTTTCCTCTGGCTTCCTGGCTCAAGAAATTTCTTGATTGTGGGGATGCTGCTTATCCTTGCTTTAAATGCCTAAAAGGTAAACAGTAAGAACATGGTATTTAAAAACCAGAAAGTAACACAAGAAAAAAATCCCATTTTACTGATTTGTGTTACATCCTTTAAACAAGCTGTATGTGGAGATAAGACAGGAAATATGGTTTAAACCGTGGATGAATTTTACACCCACTCACTTCAACCCTTTTATTTTCCACAGTAACAAATGAGC
Organism: Cettia cetti; assembly: GCA_013401135.1. Classification (NCBI taxonomy): domain Eukaryota; kingdom Metazoa; phylum Chordata; class Aves; order Passeriformes; family Sylviidae; genus Cettia; species Cettia cetti. The sequence goes on along the minus strand of VZUI01020141.1, from coordinate 32,091 downwards.
CCTCTGCCTTGTCTTGATATGGGATGAAGTGTTAACAGTTATCAGTGGTTTCTGATATGTACATTACTCAAATCAGTTCTTGTGATCCAGAAAATATCTTCCACTTAACGGTATCACAGAACTGGTAAGAGTCAAAGAAGGGAAGGGTGCATGTCTTCTGATGTGTACAGGGGTTACTCCAGAAAATAAGTTTCTCTGGATGATGCTCTTCCTAAAGCAGGAAAAGCAAGACTACAATGAAAAAGTAACAAATGTTTTGTGGAATTATTTACACATAACAGACTTTGAAAGATCATTTATCACATTTACAGCTGTATGAGCATCTTGTTAGTGCAAGGCACCTGTAACTGAGGAAAGCCAGAGAGCACATCTGACTTCTTCTCTTCCACCATTAAAATGGCTTCAAGGAGATGAACATCTGCCCAGCTAAAATTGTTGCCAACAAGGAAGTCCTGCCCATGGTCTTTCAACACCTAAAAATGTAATAGATGAAAACACTCAGGTGAGAATAGCCAGCTCTGGTTCATGTTTTCAAAATGCTCAGGCACACCTTCTTTGACAATACTACTGTGTGCTTTTCACCCTTCTCTCCCATGCAGCTAACAGAGGGAAAGGAGGATGTGCCAGCAGTCACTGATCATTTTACAGCAGAAATCTAGAATCCCAGGGTTTTTCTTACCAAACACCTGTGTCAGCCTGTATTAATCTTTCACTAAGGCACAATAAACCCATAACTCTTCCTATAGCTCTAAGTAACCCTGTGTACTAGACTATAGGGTAAGATACCTTCTTGGTATTCACACCTTTCAAGTCTAATTTATCAGTAATTTTTTCTACATGTTTTTACAGCTTCAATGGGAAAACAGTCTAAAAGAGAGGTGATCAGCCTAAAGCATTGGGGCTAAGATGCAACAAGTGGAATATAGGGCAGAATGCACCTGGCAACCACCTATTGGAGACCTGGCAAAGTGAAAAACTGTCTTCTCTTTAGTCTTTAAAATGGAGGAGCTATTCCTGCTAGATCATCCTGTCCATGCATATTCATTTCCATTGAGAGTATCTCTTGGGTCACATCTCTCAAATTATCAGAAAAACACCAAGATTCCAGTATGGCTAGAAGTCAGCAGCATTAGCTGTGTTTTACTGTGTTTACAAAACCCAAAGGAGATGTATTTGAAATGTTAAACAAAGGAGACAATTTACACTGCTTTTGCAATGCAAATTACTGTGGTGGGTTGACCCTGGCTGGGCACCAGGTGCTCATCAAATCTGCTCTATCACTCCCTTCCTCACCTGGAAATGGGGAAGAAAATACGTAAAAGGTTCTTAGGTTGACCTACCCCAACTTGTCTGATACTGCTCTGACTCCCCTCCAGCCAACAGACAGCATGGATGTCCTGGTGTAAGGTACTGCACTGACACTTCTGCTTCTGGCTGTGCTGAAATGCCCAGTGTTCCCACTGCTATCCCTCCAGAATCAGAGAAGAAAATGATCCTCCTCCATACCTTTTCATACACTGGGAAATACCTGCTTGTCGCCTTTTGAACTATAATACCACGTTGCTTCTCTTTATCCTCCGCTGATAAGAAAGGGAACATCAAAATGAAGCCCATAAGGTCGTCAGTTCCTCCAACATACATATCAATCCTTAAAACCAAAGTAAACAAAAACCTTAAATAGAAGGCACCTTCACAAGCATAATTACCTTATATTTGTTTTAGGATAGTAAACACTGAATTTCCCGTCCCGCTGTTGTGGTCCCTCCCCAGCCCCCGCCCTCTTTCCAGGCTGCAGTGTGATCTGAGAAATGCTTTTTTAAGCAAACACCCCCTCATGGAAATTATTTCTGTAATCAAAAAATATGTCATAGTGTGAGTCTTACTTGTATTTGTAGTGATTTTGGCTCTTTACTTGCTTCATTGTGGAGGTTTAAACAGGCTTGCCTAGAGGTTAAGAGTGTAACTTTGGTGTTACAGATCACAATCACCAAAGAAACACACAGCACCACAAGGAGTCATTCCCAACTGACTTAATTGTCTGGATGTATCCCACCTTCAGAATTTCATCCAAAGTCCAAGGAGTGCCAAATAGATAAGTAGTGGGGTTGGAACTCTGAAGCATACCGGGTTCTTCATCCAACTAAATTATCAGTACAGCAGTTCTTTGGATGGTCCCTTTTCCAGAGCTATGAGATCAGGTTTTGTACTGTAGAAGGGCATTTAAAATGCTACATACTAAGACAACCCAATCATACTTTTTTTTTCTTCACAGACCCAACATCAAGGATGTAATTTCGTATGGATGTAATGTCACATGAAACCAATAGTTTTTCAACAGCTTCTTGCTGTTCTTTCCCCAGCTCCCAAAGATCTAAACCAGGCACCTTTTACAGTGCAGTGTGACATCATACAACAACGTCAATGACAGCTCTTATTCTGCAGCCAAATGTTAGAAACTAACCATTTCCTTCCAAGGCTTTCTGATTACAAAAGTAGTTCAGCATCTACATGCCAGTCACCTCTCAAACACCTGTGTCAGCCTGTATTAATCTTTCACTAAGGCACAATAAACCCATAACTCAAATATTTTTATGTGAAAAGTGAGTTAGAACAAATCAGCTGGCTTGCATCTGTGGCCTCTCAGGCTCACTGCAAGTTGTGTATCACTGAGGCCCACAGGTGATTGTGCACAGGTGTGTGTGCAACTATGCAATTAATTCTAGATGCACCTGAGCTACTATACTAAATTCAAGAAAAGTAATACTGTTACATACAAAGCTCTTTCCTTCAGATCCTTCCCATAGAGGTTGTACTTTGCTGCAATGTAGCTGAGGATGGCTCTGGTCTGCACCATCCTCATCCCATCCATCTCCACCATGGGCACCTGCTGAAACAGCAGGGAGCCACCTGAAAGGAAAGACACACATTATTCAACTGATCTAATAACTCCAAGTCAGATTTCTTGCTGTCTTCAGAGGAACATTGCTTTTATGGTGAGCTTGCTGTGGGTTGTCATTGTATTAAACTGGAGTTCTTCCATGCAAAGAAGAAATTACAGTAGTACAGACAAATTAAACTGAAAAACATAATTATTGTGGGTTACCATCCTTTTTCTAAAAAAATTTCAATGAAGCTGCAGTCAGGACTGTGTTCAGCAGCTTTTAAAATGAAATTGAAATGCAGCGGAGACAATCACACTAAACACCTCAACTGAGTAAGAACTGTCTAGGTCTAAACAATGTTAGAAAAAATCTGTTCCATTATTCAAACAGTATTTGAAGCAAACCTTAGACTCACAGATTTCTCTCTTATGACTAATCTTTAACTTTTATCAGGACATAAAATGAAATTCTGAGGTACATATCTTCTGGTTACTGAAGCCCATGGTTAAATTTGTTGGCACCATGTGGGATGCATAGACAAATGGAGAACAGAAGAATCCAGAGACCTGGCAAACCCTGCAGGTTGGAAAGATACTCAGTTTACAATTTCATCTGTTCACATATGGAAAAAACCAGCCTCTGCAGCTGCTCACAACTCTCAGCTTTACTCTTCTGTGTGGAAAGGAAGACACATACAGTCTTCAAAGATTCCACACATCTCTAAATCTGGTTACATTTTTCTTGAGGTTTCACGTGGACTCACCTTGCAGGAGCTTCTCATACTGGTCTCGGGTTTCCAAAAACTCTTCTTCAAACTGACAAAAGAGAGTGAGGAAGAAGAGGAAGTAAGAATCTTTTCACATTTCTAGAAGAGATAAACTTCTAAAGCACCAAAAAAAGGAAAATAATATATGTCACAGTTCTTTCCATTTCAAATACGGCTCTAAGGGAGAACACACCAAGGACAAAAGTGAATAACCAGTATCTCCTGGACTGTCACACTTGAGCAATGCTGCTAAGGGCAATCCTAGCAGAAGAAGAGGCAGTAAGAACTGGAGTGAGGATGGTTTGTTTGGTATTAAACAGGCAGTGTAATGTGAAACAATCAACAGTACAGTCTAAGCTGTCCTTAAGATGCTTTCAGGAATGGGGAAAAAATCTGCTGTGCAATATTTTGATTTGGAAGCTAGACGAGAACAAGTATTTTGGAAGTTAACACAAAGCTTTTATAAAATAATGTACAAGTAGCCAGCCCTGCAGAAAGTTTAGTACAGATGCATGTTTCAGGCACCTGAAGATTAATTATTCACAAGATAAGAAACAAAAAGGTACAGAATTGCTGGTGATCAGATGGATGTAGTTGCATTCAATATGGTTGAGGATGGCCAGTCCAATCAGTGTTACTTATGGAGAAACTGAATTCAAGATTAAGACACCAGTTAGACACTTACATGTATGTGTCTGCATGTGCAATAAATGTGTGTGATCAGTGCAGAACATGGAGACTAGAAAATAGCTGATGTTACCAATCCCTAAATGCTTTGCTCAGTCAGCCTCTCTCATAACATCTGTGCTACTGATGTTAGTAATTAAGATTTGCAATACTAGGGAAACCCCAGAAGATCAAGCATATTGACATACTGCCAACGTTCAACCATAGCAAGTGTGATCACAGCCTAAAATTCAGAACCCAGGTTTCTGCTGATGAGAAGCTGAGAAAAGAATATTCCAAGGAAAAAAAGTAGTAATTGGTACTCATCGACAGCTTTTTTTTTAGACTTAAAAAAAAAAAAAAGAAGAGAGAGGGACTTAAAACAGGAACAAATGATGGAGGGAAACAGACAGTTATGTCTTCTGCAAGGCCTTCAAAAAAAAGACTGGTGATCTTTTTAAAAAAACTTGTATTCCTTGGCTTAGTACACAAGTAACAGTATGTACTGCAACAGCTTATTGTGCAAAAGAGGACTCTAAGAGCAAATACTAGTCCTTTTTGTACTCAAACTGTATTACCAGTTTACCACCAAGATGGACAGCAAATTAATAGGTAAATTATATAACATCAGAAAAAAATAATGTGATATCTTCCTTCTCTGTTTTACCAAAGTATTTTTCCTCCTGCGCAGAGATTTCTAATTTCCTACACATGTGGGTCAATTTGTTCACTTCACCCTGCTAAGTTTCATCTAAATGATGCAAGACATATTTTGTGTTACAGCTTATTATGGAGGATGCAGCCAGTGGAGTGAAAAATAAAACAAAAATCTCTGTGTGAGCATTCAACTGAAAACAGAAAGATCAGAGAAAGTATATTACTGTTTTACTGGGCACAGATAACATTTCTCATGCAAGGAATACATCTATTAGTTCAGCAGCTCTAGGTCAGTAATCAAATGCTTAATTAAGGATTACACATTATTGTGTCACTGCTTACAGTGTCACTGCTCAGAAAACATGTAACTTGAAGCCATGCTTTTGTGTGCCTGAAGTAAAAGTGTTTAATTACACTGAATAGAACATGTTAATTTACTGTTGCATCTTGGGATGCTTTTTCTCTTTTGACAAATAACATGTGATCTGCCTCAAAGAAAAGCTTACCAGTGAGCAGCTAGAAGTTAACAACTCTAAAACAAACCTCGACCCCAGCTGCAGCCAATAACCAACGAATGGATTCCATCTTGCCTCTTCCAGCAAAGTAATAAAGTTTTGGTTTTGCAGACATGACTTCAAACTTTCTGTTACCTATGAGAGTTATAAGAGATGGTAAATGAATCATTATACAAAAATGTGATGGCAGCTGGAATAATGGTTCATGGGTTACTCACACAACAAAAAAATTAAGTTAATTTTTGACAAAATATTTTAGCAAAGTTTCAGTCTAAACTGATTTGATTTTTTTCCTGCAGAGTCAAGTCAAACTATTTCATAGTCTTTTCATCCCCCTGAAATTCAAGAAAAGTAAGCATCAAGTTGCTAAATAGGAGATAACAGAAAAAAAAATTACATGAAGAAAATCCTTAAACTTTTAGAAAATTTAAGTTTTAGCACTGACATTACACAGACACCACTAAAAGCCAAGCCTTGATCAAAGAGAAGAGACAGCAAACCAAGTTTCCAAAACTGGCAGATCTTGTATCAAGGAATGCCAAAAGTACCTAAACACTAATTCTACAGGAAATGAAGCATGGGAATGTACTTTTAAGCCTCTCACTTTTTTTTCTAGCTATGGTGATCCACCAATCAGTAGAAACTTCAAAAGTATCACAATGTGTGATCCAGGATCAGTAGAAACTTCAGAAGATTGGCCTATTTCTTCTGTAAAAATCCAGATTAAAATACAGAGTTTCAGAGTGTTGCACTACTTATCCTTCTACAAGCCACATTTCTGTCTATTAATAAACCCCCTTATTCTTGCTTGCAAAGCAACATTTTAGCTCTTTAATGACTTCATAAGTGAGGCTATTAATTGTTATTTTTTGAATAGACGAGTGTTTAGGCCTCAATAGGAACTAGATTCCACTGTAGAGCCATAAGCCAAGAGAGCAATCAAACTTAATCATACTGGCATTTCACATGCAGTGAATTCCCTAAAACAGCAAGTCCTTGCTGCAACTGAGAGTTTTTTCCCTACTGTAAGGTGATTTATTGTCACTTCAATCCACAGTTCAAGTAATTCTGGAAAAGAGGCTCTTGGCATGTGAACAATAACCTCCAGTTTCCAATGTTCCAAGAGCTCTTTCATAAGCAGAGGGAAAAAAAGACCTTGAGCAGACACAAAGTGACCCACTTGTTAGCCAACAGGCATGAAAAGAGAATATAAAATATGAGACTGCATCAGGCCATGGGAATTCAAAGGAGCCAGGCTATTCCACCCCCACCTGCCCAGGGACCTGCAATTACTCTTAGGAAAGTCACAGAGAACTAAACCACTGGCAAGTAGTATCTCTACCACTGATAAATATAGCAGTGAATTAGAAATACACAAAAAGACTGAAGAAAAGTATAGCTGTGAACTAGACAAAAGAACAGAATGAAACAGGAACTACTTGTAATACAGCTACATTCACAGAGAAAGAAGAAAAAAGCCAAAGGTAATGTTTAACTTGTAGTTAAAAAAAACTAAAGAAACAGAAGAGTGGCACTCCTTCTCAGTGCCACGTCCAGAGACCTGCTTTTAGAAGGCGAGTGGAGAGGTCACAGGACATAAGCAAGTCACTGATGCCCAACATATGTCAATGCAGCAGAGGCAGAAGGAAGGTAAAGGCATAGGGGGTGCTTGTTTTGTAAATACTGGGGGATCAAAAAACTCTGAAATGAGCTGTAGCATTCTAGGTTCCTAGGACTGAGCCTGCTATGCCATACTGGAAGAGAAAGTCCAACTTGTGAAATAAAATCTGATGGAAAGAGCACCCTGGTGATGGGCAAAGAGCTTCACCCTTCTCCACCTTTCATCAGAAAGAGACCAGGTGGCAGGTTGCAGTCAGGAGCCGCAATTGCCGGCAGGTTGCTGTCCCTTCCTCTCAGCCGGACACCTCAACAGGAAAAGGGACTTTGTGAAAAATGTGCTGTGATTTATGAAGACCATCTGGGCTAACGGGGGAATGAGGGAACACGAATATCGGTGCAAGAAGCGATCGCTCCCACGCTAGGTGAACACGGACCAGAAGAACATAGGTGAAGAGGGCCAGGGGACCAGCTGTACTTCTCGTGTCCCGCAGATCCAGGGCTCTAGGGCCCGATTTTCCTGTCTGAATTCAGCAGCACCAGAGCAGTTCCACCCTACACCCTCAACACCAACCCGGGGACACGTCTGGTGCTCAGCGTGTGACAGGCAGCAGCCCCCGGGGCCATCAGCTCCCGCCCCTCCCGGGACAAGCGCTCGGCAGACACGAGATGACGAGCGGTCCGTGTTGTGACAGCGGGAGCCCGTGACCGGGAGAGCGGCTCCACGGCTCAGGCCTGGGCCCGCCACAGACTCCCGGCTCCCCGCCTCACCTGAGCCACGGGCACTGTTTGGCGGGGGGAACAGGAAGAGGGAAATCCCAGGGCCCCGCATTACTCACACACACGCGGAGGGTTAAAGCGCTGACGCCGAGCGAGCACACCACGGCAACACGCAGAGCGCTACCGCCGGCCCCGCCTGCAGCCGCCAGCAGCGCCGGGCCCTCCCCGCCCAGGCCACGGGACGGCGACGCGCGGAGCAGCCACCAATGGAAAGCTGTAAATTTGCAAGTTTCGCAAAGCCTTCTGGAAAGACATCGCACCCCAAAGGATTTCACTAAACCTTTTGAATGGGATTAAAAACCGATTTGTCTCGGAAGGTTCTGTCGCTGCAAAGTGATGATTCCATGCACTGTGTCCCTGAGTTCGTACTAGTTGTTACTAACCATGACGTAAAAGAATCAGCAGTATCGACCTATAAATACTTCTTCGCGCGTCTATCTTGCTTGGATGTGAGGGCGATCTGGCTGCGACATCTGTCACCCCATTGATCGCCAGGGTTGATTCGGCTGATCTGGCTGGCTAGGCGGGTGTCCCCTTCCTCCCTCAACGCTCCATGTGCGTCCCTCCCGAAGCTGCGCGCTCGGTCGAAGAGGACGACCTCCCCGATAGAGACGGTACCGTTCATCGGTCAAGGGTATACGGTAGCTGCGCTCCCCTGCTAGAACCTCCAAACAAGCTCAAGGTCCATTTGTAGGAGAACGTAGGGTAGTCAAGCTTCCAAGACTGCAGACACATCCAAGTGAGGCGCTGCATGGGGCAGTTTGCCATTGTTTTGTGCCTCAAACGCCCATTCCTTACAGTGAGGGTGTGTGTATGCAAATCCTATCTTTTATTTCACTCGTGAGCTCCTCACATGGCACTTCCCCCCGCTTCCTCTCCCCCCACAACCTTCCACCAGGTAAAACTGGAATCCTTGCTCGTGTGAAAGTATTTTTTACCGAGTTCTTCACCCATGTAAGTGGTTTTCTGCCCACTTAAACAGCTAACAAAAGGGCTGGGCTTGTAAGTTATAGACTGTCTTCAGCTTCTACTCCTTGAAAGCCGGGGGAGAAGGCTAAAAAGGTGACACAAGACACTGAGAAAAAATTTTAATAGGAACAGAACAAAATAGAATGATTTCCCTTGGAAGGGACCCTCAAAACCTAGTTCAGCTACCTGTCCTTCTGAAGTGTTATGCATATTATAATTCAGTCTTGCAGGTAGTGTCAGCAGACCTGACATCCAAGGAAAACTAAGCGATCAGTTTTACAGAGAGCTCACAGTATATTGGAGAAATCACACACACTCAAACCATGTGGCCAGTGAACATGCAGTGGCCCTCCAAGGTGGCTTATTAAAAAAACTGAACCCCAACTGAAAAAAAAACAAACAAAAGGCAAACTAAAGTGCTGTCATTAAAAAAAAAAAAAAAAAGAATAAAAAAATCAAGTCAGTCAGTCAGTACTTCTTCAAAGATAACTTTATTCTGGGCAGGACATTTGACACAGAAGGAATGAAACAAGCATTTAGAATGCTTCTGAACAAAAACATTGAATAAACAAGAACCATTATTTCTCCACATCTCTGACAATTCCACCCCCTCCTTCTATATTAAGTTCTAAAATGTTCTTTCAGTACATGTTTTCCTCCTCACATTATAGAACTTCCTGCTCATATCAACAGCCATATCAGATACAGGAACACCATGGGAGTGGGTTTTCTGGCTTTTTTTTCTTTTTTTTCTTTTTTTTTCTTGCTAACATCATGGCACTTACACACTATGTTCTGGAAAATCTGTATTACAGGGTGAATGAATCCACTGTCAGACTCCTGTATTATTACATGTTATGCCTAAAAGCCTGAGAAAATGTAAACAGTACAATTCTAAAAACATTTTCCACAAAGATGCTACTAAATATTAAAGCACAAAGAAGTAGGTTACATATAAATTCTCGGATATGCTGCTTGTCCAGATTTCAGTACATAAAGACCTCCATCTTTTCCATATCTGTATTGCACAGAGACAGCATGGTAAAATACATAAATTCAGCTCCGTCCTGCTCAAAAAGAACTCTTCCAGCTTCAGTAAGAATTTGCTTGAGTAAAGGATACAGCCATTATATATAGCTAATTTTCTGTCTCACTAAGTTGAAACTAGTTGTGATTCTGAATGCCAATATTATTAGCTTTTTTTCCCCAAAAAATAAAATGCTTTAACTTAGGAAAGGAGGAGATATTTAAAAAAAAAAAAAAAAAAATTAGAAGTACAACTTTTTTTCTGATCTTTTCCCTGGACTGACTAAAGCCTGAATGCCATAGTTAAAAGACTCATAGACTGTCTGATAAAGGTTCAGAGATTACAGGCCAGGTTCAGATTCATCCTGTGTTATTTGAATCTCAGAGCTGTCCCCCTCTGTAGTGCAGAGAATCAGGTATTTCCAGAATGTTAGTATATTCTCAAATGAGAAAGATTTCTTCTGACATGACTCTCACTCACCAGGGGCGAGTCACCTCACAGCAAAGGAGCTCGCACTTAGATACAATGAATCCAAGCCTCAGCTGCCCATTCTCAATGTCTCCTTCCACTCATAGGAACTAAGTGTACAGACCAGACGACTTAAATAGCCTGCCTAGGTCTAGGGATACTGGGATGGGTTCAGGGTGTTCATTCTTAAGACAAATTACCTGGTGATAAAATAAATTAAATTATATGTATACATAAATACAGGCATTTATTTCCACCAAGAGAAACAACTATCTTTCCAGTTCTAACACAAATATACATATTTCCCTTTCCACTTAACCACAGGCACTCATCAGTGTGTGCTTTAGAAATTAAATGGCTGCTTTACTTTACTGCTAAGCATTGGCATCACTGCTCTAGAAGCAGTTAGGTATGGTTTGGAGTTAGTACTTGCTATGCCCAGATAACAGAGCAGCAGGACACAGAAGATGTCTTTGGCATGTGTAAGTCTTACATGCACACTTTTGCTCCCTCTTTGTCTTGTGTTGTCTCATTGTGGGCTGAGCCCATAAAAGCAAACAGTGACCAGTGCTCCCTGTGGTTCCCCCTGCAGCACTGAGCCAGCAGCCTACCCTAGGGTACAGTTTTCTCAAAATTCCACACATTCACCATGGGAAGCATCAAACAGGCCAGAATCTGCTCTCAGTCTCAAAACCACAGCAGCTGCCTCTTGTGTGTACCAGCAGATCCCATGGAGAGGATCTTCCTGGCACACAAGCCATTCAGTTCCTGTGAAATGGCTGGAAGCTGAGAACTGCACCCACTCTGATCCATTTAGGCTGGATTTAAGTCTCATAAACAATTTTCCTCAGAAAGATAAGCATTTCTGCACAATTCTGCAGGGAGATGCATTTTCTCAGCACATGTCAGCTTTGGCAGCACTGCTTCAGAACACAGCTATGGAAGGTGTTCTCCCACAGCACTGAACAGTTTTATGGAGGTGCAGGAACAGACAAATGCTGTGATCTAAAAGAATCTTCTGCTGATGGCTGGACTCCTTTCCAGAGCGGAACTAAACCATATTATGGGGCTACTTTCCTTTCTCTACAACTTGATATAAAACTCACACTCTCATAAACTGAGTTAAACTGCTCTTCAGAGAACTGTATCAATTTATAACTTTATCAACCACAGTTTTACATTTTCTTAACAGAACTACATAAGATCCCATTTTTTCCTGTAGAGCCTCTGGGCCTAATTTATGGAAGCTGACATATTTTTCATATTGTAAATGAAGATGTATTTAGTGAAGAAGAACTGAGTATAACATAAGTAAGGTTAGACTGACTCATTTCCTCTGGGTTTTTTTTTTTCCCTTAAGTGATTTAAAGCAGCAGCAATTTAAAACAGTATTGAAAAGTAAGTCAGCTGCATAGATCTTGTTTCCTTAAACTATGTTGTGGGCATAGCATTAATATTTTTTTACTCTGAAACCAGTTTTATTAGTTTTAGTAATTTATTAATTGTTAATACAGTCTTTAATATGTCTTCAGATCTCACATTCACAACAAAAGAAAAAGAAGAACCAGAATCTGCTTTTTCTCCTTGGAAATCGTTAGACCACTTACATGAATTTAACAGAGGTAGGTCCACATTCTACTTCATAGTGAACAATGCCAAAGAACTTTTAAGCAGGAAAAAGGAATGCTGTGTCAGAAAACAATCTACAGAAGAGTATTTACCCTTCATCAGAGTCCTCAGATTAGGTAAATTTGAATAGCAGTCCAAAAAAAAAACCTTTTAAAGGCAGAAATAAATTTAAGAAAAAGGTGCCTCCCACTATCTTTCAGAAGTCTCTCAGTGACTGCAAAGGCAAGTTTAGACTGTTAAGTCACTCACTCCTCTGATGTCAGTATGAAGCAATGAGCATAGGACAACAGAAGCATGGCACTGAGACATGGCATCACGTGACATTACACAGACTCAATTAGCACATAAACTTCAGAAAATGTCCCATGAATGCCCCTTCCTCAGTACTTCTCCTTCACTGCAATATTGCACTGTGGCTTTTTTGTCCAATTCTATAAAAAAGTTGAATCTAATAAAAAAAGTTAAATTTTTTAAAAGTTCATTATAAAAATTTGCTGTATAAAAATGCCAAATCCCCTAAGCCTTATATACAAAATGTATCACTTTTATGAAAATAACTGGACCCAAGTATATAACAAAATATTTTTATACAAAAAGGTACAAGATTGCATTGAGATTAATGCAGATAAGTAAAAAAAACCCTTCAAAATGTCTCATTCATGGAAGAGCTGCTCCTTTTAAAAGTCCAGGTATATAAACCAGTATGAAATGGTCTCACGTTGGCCACCACTTCCTGGGAAGCACGCCCTGGTCCGAGGGTACTTCCCAGGTCACCGGTGGGCGCCGTACTTCGCAGACCAGTCCACGCGGCCGTGGATCGGTTCCGCTGCTGGCGGGAGAGGCATCAACCTCGGCGAGCTCTTGGAAGGTGAACTGAACGATGGCCAGCCAAGAAGGGGTCTGACTGATGTCAGAGATGCAAAATCTAAGGGACAAAAAAATTCTGTGATATAAAGGTTCAGCGAGAGCTCTCCATACTCAGCAACTGGGTGCACGTCCAGATCCTTACTCCTTCAGGAAATAAGCCTCCTTTTTTAACAAAGATGGTTGATGTGAAACAACGTGGATCCAATCCCTAAAACCTTAGCAGACAAAGAGTATTTACATCACTGATTTGACAAGTGTGAATTCTGTGCCAGCTCTCACACCACTGAAGTAAGCTGTAGATAAACCCACATATTTAATAAACAAAAGTAAACACAAACTAAATCCTTCTCCATATAAAGTTCTGCAAGGTTACAAACAATTCTTCCAGTCAGTCATATACTGAGAAATAAAATAAAGCAAAGATAAGTAGTTCATTGTTGCATACATACAGCTTTGCTAGAGTACTGACCAAGAGACCAAGAGAACTTAAGTGCTGGACTTACCAGAAGATGGATCCACAACTGGTGCTAACTGAACCCTCTGCCCAGAAGAACCCACTTCCTTCTTCAGAAATGAAGGGACATAAGCACTCGTTAGACTGCTTGATCCTATGGGCCCTTAAAGAAACAGCAAGGAAAACCTGAACACAATGAATCTCCCATATTGTAAACAGGTAACAAAGATGTGTCCTGAGAGATCTTGTTCAAGACCAAGCCTGATCAAAACAAGAACACAATTGAAATCCACAGCTCCTATACATATACCTGCATTCAGGAGACTGTCAGCATCAGATTGCATTAGAGATGGATGGAAAACAGGTACAAATTTGTACCTGTCAGGGAGAATGGCAACTTTCCCTGACATCTCAGCTTTTTCAGGGGCTCTCAAAGCTTCCAACACTTAGCATTTCAGCTGGAATTATCTTGCTTGACTTTCAGCAACTATGTGCTAAGAATATATTGACTCTCGGTTCCTATGTAGTAAGTCTGGGGCTTGGTGCTACACAAAGCCCTTAGTGAAGCCTGTGAAAGCACAACTTAAAAATGTGGTACAAATTCACTTTTCAAATTTTGAAAGCCAGCTACAAAACTTGTCTCTAAGATGAGCAAGAACGGATTTGTCTGATCTGTAGGATAAGCCATAGAAATGGAACAAAACAGTGTAGATTTGCAGAGGGACACTAAACAAGTTATCATGCACAGAACAGAGCCATCACACATATGCCTATGCTGACTAAACCAGTGGCAAAGCCTATTGTGGAAAAAGATGGTAATAAATAAAAAAGAGAAAAATCTAATTACGTCTATGCTGCTACAAAAGAAGCAAAAACTTGTAAAAGAGCCAGGAAGGAGATGTGCTATGTATATAAAGGTTCTCATGTAGTTTAGCTATTTACAGTGTCCTCCATCTTGAATCTTTAAAGAATGATTTCCTGATTAAATTGCATCCAAAACTTTGTTTTGTTTTTTTTAACCTGAGTTTCTAGAGGCCCCGAATGTTTCTCTGGGCCAAGATTCAACACAAACTTTGGCAATAAAACACTTTCAAAAGAATATATTCAATACAAGTATGGCACTGCAGAACTGTATCACATGAAAACCTGAAGCCACAGTTTAGAGAGGAAATACATAGATACAATCTAAAAACATCAATGTGTTATCAGCATGTTACATCTGATAAAAACTAATGTAAAAATCTACAAATTAATTACTTCAACTCAAACAACAGTGATTAAATACCTGAAATACCAAATGCCAAAAAAACCTGAAGAAGAAAAATTGAAGAGTTTTGCTTTTTGTCTAAAATTTTTGAACTATAATTACTATATTATTTTAAACATCAATTTAAAGACATAATGATAGATCTTCTTTGCTTAATTCATATAACAAGAGTGACATGTATGGCTAGTTCAATTTATGCCAGCTTCCTCCTGTAATGACAGCCATTTATGCACCAGGTGGACTGAAGTAATTTGGAAACCAGAAAACATGACTTAAAGGAACTGAAGAGGGAAACTGAAAGCAAGATGTCACATTGAACAGACTTAAGCTGTCCAGCCTTTTATGCATGGGGTACCTCAGACTTGTGAGGAGTCATTAGAAGAAATGACTGTGTTTCAGTTTAGGGCTGTCTCCCAAAGAAGAGTGCTCATAACCGATTTTAACACAAAGGACAGCGTTAGCAGGTATCTTCAGAGCTGACATTTTGGAAACAGATGACTCTGAAATACACTGGTGGGAAATTGCACAGACATCACTTATCATAATTTCTCAGAGTCTTAAGCACACCTTCTTACCTGAATTCATCCTGTTGGTAGTACTTCCTCCCAAACCAGAAGTTTTCCCAGACAAACCAGAACTGGGCCAGTGATTAGATGGAACAGACTCTTTGTTTGAAGTGGAGACTATGCTATTCCTGGTGCTTATTCCTGCATTGCAAAAATGCAAAGATTACTTCATTAAAATCCCTGTTGCCACACAGGCCTGCATTCATTCCACCTGATGTACAATCTTAGAGCAGATGTCTGGTTCAACTTAACCAAACCTCTCCCTCAGTAACTCTCTGAGTCACTCATCCTCTCATAATACAGAAATGCTGTAACTAGCCACAGGCCCTAATCCTGCAAACATCACAATGTAAGTAGTTCTACTAGCATCAATGGCTGCTTATATCACAGGACAGGGTCTTTACATTAAGGCCACAAATATTCTCATGTCACAGAAAGTGAACCTTGCTGTGTACATGAAATCTGTGCTCCTTATAAAAGCCTAACAGTGACAAGATAACCTGAGAGGCAATAATGGCAATTCCATTTCTCATAGTACTGTACTCTTCTTTGGCGTCTCTACTGAAACCTCAGAGTATGCAAACTGAGTTTTGCACTACAGTTCAGATGACACCTATTGTTTGTATTTAACTTAGATCCCATCTTTAAGCAGGGTACCTAACATTCAAGGATGCACCCACAATTTATGATAAGGCTAAAGCAGTCTTGGGATCAACGTGTTTTAAAATCTCCTCTAGTAAAACAAGTTTTAGCTACCAATACGCTATCTGAGAGAACTTTAAAGTCAACAATTAATTAAAACAAAAGTTAACAATTGTTTCAGGAAAAAAAGACTGAGTTTGCTGTCACAATACTTTCTAGTTTACTTAATTAATTTTGAAGTAGTAGTACTACAAGTGAATAAATAGTTAACACTACCTTTATGTATAGCATTTATGAGAAAGAATACATTTATATTCATCTCGTTTTAAATACTGGCAGACATGCTGTTTGCCTCCTGTACTTCCTCCTGTCCTAGCACTTGTGTCAGTATAGCAGAAGTTATCATGAAGACAGTCTACGGGGACATGGATCTGCATTTTACTTAACTCAAACTACAGCAAAGCATATTCCCACTACTAGTTTGCCTGTTGTTCATGGTATTATATGTTCATGACATAAGCACGTGGCACTTTCTTTTCCAGTCTAGACCAGTCTTCTACTTTTTAGGGAGACAAGGAAGGGTTTGGCACATATACAGACATTTTCCAACACACTTCCAAGTATAAGAGTATCCATCAGGAGGAAGAAGTACCAACAATCCTGTCCCTTTGTTTGTAAGCATCACTTATCAGTTGCTAGACTACTAGAATGTAGTTAGTGTCATGGCCATCTACATTAGGAAAGCTCTTTCTGTCCCCATGTTCTTTGAGCAATAGCCCCCCTCCCCAAGTTCAAAGGATAAGAGCTAATGTACCAATGACTATTTCATACTCCTGTTGAAACTGCAGGAAGAAAACAAGTATTTTTTACTAACCAGGTCGATACCTAGAATGGTTTAAGTAGTGTTGCTTTGCTGCTGAAACTCGCAGTGTGGGAGTGTCCTGCCGCAAAAAGGTCCCTTGGGAACTTCGTGCACTGCTGCCAGAGCCTACAGCATCCAAAGGCTTCAGGTCCAAAATGCTTTCAAACCTGTAATTCAAAAACTGCTGCATGTAGTCCAATTCTTACAGCACGTTTATTCACAGCTGACCTTCTCAATGCCAGGAATCATTATCATGTGTTTGCTACTCCATAAACACACAGACAACAGGGAATATTATCAACCCGAAGTCTTACAAGTGCCCCTGAAAATCAGATTTGTGCTTCTAGTTCCCTTATATACTGCTTTTAAAGTTTTTATAAGTCACTCGGTAAATTTCTCTCTTCTGTATGCCATCCATGGAAACTGCAGCTCAGACTTATCCAAAACAGTTTGTATGCATGGAATATGTCAAAATGGTCTATATGTAAAATCGAAAGTATATATTCAAAAATTAATTTGGGGATCATTTTCAGTGGGGAAAAAATAAGAACACTAAATTGTATAGATATACATAAGAAAGAGGAAAAGGCCAAAGAAATAGACCAAATAGCACATACACATACAAAAACCCCTTACCTACAAAGAGTTTCATCATTCTGCCTCTTTTTGTTTTTTAAGTCCATTCTCCTGATGGAAGAGCTGAAATCAAGGTCTTCCAAGTCATCCCAGTCTTCAGAACTCTTAACTGTCCTGGGAAGATGCCCCCATCTTCGCCTAGGTTTTGGTTTAAGTTCACCATTTATATTCTCAGACCCAGCAGACGTTTTCTGTTATAAAGATTAAAAGCAACAAACCCACATGCTCAGACCACAAACGAGGTGACAGGAAAAAAGAGGACTTCCTCGATCTCCAAGAGTAATAGTGGGAGCAGAGCTGTAACAACACAATCTTCAACTTCCATTAAACATGCTAAGAACACTATCTGTAGCCTGCTGACATTATTATGTATCTTCTGCATTATGTCCTGTAATTTCTTGGGTCTCAATTTCAATTCTATTCATATTTCAGTATGCACCTCCCAAACCAGTACCTTATGCTTATTTTTTACTTTTAGACCCATGCTGGGAGTATAAAACTGCATGAACGCTTGTGTTTCCACAAGCCTGTGTCTAGACATTTAATTATTTTTTTTTCTCTTGCAAGACAGCACAGATACAAATTTGTGTCTTTTCAGTCACTCGGGCTCAGCACTACATTTTGACTTTGTGTGACACTGGCCAGTACAGACCCTGCTTATGACTGACCCTGGAGCAGCAGCATTTGCACTGTCTGCTCTCGTCACCTATTTTAGGAATCCAGTCTCCTCATTAGTAGACAGAAAGGGTACATAGGGTACATTCCCACGCTTCAAGAGGAATCTGCTAGTTTTCATGTCCAGTATGGAAGACCAAAGGCACTATTATTCCCCCTCAGTAAAATGGATGCCTTAAATGGATGAAGGCAATAGTCTCCCTTCCCTCATTTCAAGACTATTTAGCTTAATACTTTTTTCTCTGCCATTAGTCCCATTAATATTTTGAACACTGTACATCCTTTGTAATCATATGAAATCAGTGTCATCCTGTAAGTGGTGCTTTACAAAAAAGGGAAGCACAAAATGGCTCTAAAACAAGAAATAGACTTGCTTGTTTTACAGCCACTGGATTTAGATTTCTATAGAGGAACTTCCAGTTTCTTGCAAAAGTTGGAACATTGGAAGCGTTTTTTAGTTCCATTCACTGTTCTTTTACTGAAGTACAAGAACCTTGAAAGAGAACAAGAAACACAAGGAAAAAAGTCAGGCAGTATATCAGAAAGTTTATCTTTATACGCTAGATAGACCTTTACCTGCTGAGGAACCTTATTGTGAATTGCAGGCAGAAGAACCTGGTTAGACTTGTCCTCCTGAAAGCAGTTACTGTGCTCAGCCCCAGAGTTGTCTGTCTTACATGCATATACCACGTGCTGAGAAGACTGGCTTTGTTGAAAAGGCCTTGATGAAATTCGGGCATGAGGTTTCGGAGGGGGCTGTGCTGGAGGGACAGGCTTAATATGCAGAGACAATTTATTATGCAGTTCCTTTTGTTTTCCCAGTTCCTGAATGCCCAGGGCATGCCCAACCTGGAAGTATGAGTATCGAAGTGCCTAAAAAGTAATAAAGATGTTAGGCTTAGAAAACCAAAGTTTTCATTTCCCCAGTCCTATGTGTCAGTACAAATTTAACTTCCTTTTTTCTGGGGTAAGAAACAGCAGAAGACCCATCTCTCAACACTAGATTCTAGTGAGCAGAATCCACTTCAAAAAAATGTTGCAGAAGTGGAGAAGTTTGAAGAGATACTGAGTTATCAAATCCTCTGTGGACTAGTACAGAAGGAAAGGTTCTGCAGAACTGAGATAGTTAACCAGGTATATGGGATCTAAAGGCATGTTTCATTACATGCTGTCTCTTCCCGTGTGCATGTGCAAACACATCCCCCTCACCATTACAGATTCAGTCAGCAAAACTCGAGACATCCCATCTCTTCCATTCTCCATTTCTTAGACTGAATTAATTGAACGAAGTACAACCCTTATGGAAATTAGCCTCTACCTTTTCTGACAAGTTAGTGAAGTTAAGTAAAAGTACTTTTATCCTGCCTTACAAGTAATTAAGAAGTTGTCAATAAAGGCAATTAGTCTATCTTGCTGTTCCAGGCATACTCATCTTCCCTTCCCAAAAGCTTCTTACTGCAAAAAGTTTCTAAAAGCTCAGATTCCTCACTCTGTTTGTACTTTACTGCAAAACATTTGTTAATGCTCTTAATACTGTTACAGCCAGTGTTTTTGTTCTTCATTACCTTTAGGGGTTCTTAATTTATTTCACTTTTTAACCGTTTTAATTAAATTTCAAGTTTAATTGCAATTTGTCCTGAAGGTCTAACTAAATCACAAAGGTTCATCTATGGCCCCAGAAGTGTTAGATTTGAACCCAGAATCACATCTGTTCTCCAAAAAGTGCCCTGCTCATTGTATTAGTTGAGTACTACCTGAAACCAGTGGCTACCACCATCTATACGTGCAATACTGATGACTTGGGCAGTGCTGATGTGCAGGATATTGGAACACATCTGCAATGCACTTGAACTGAGGCCGCCCTGCAAAAGCAAGCCTTATCCAGGTAAAACTGTGCTGGAGGAACAGAGAGTGAGGTGGACTAACAGCTGGCTGAAAGGCCAGGCCTGATGGTTGGCAATCAGTGGGAAAGCCTTGGTTGGAGGCCAGGAAGTATCTGTGCTCCCTAAGTCAATATTGGGCCAAATACTGTTCCAACACCTCCATTAATGATGTTGCTGGTGGCGCAGAGTGCATCCTCACCAAGTCTGGTGACAAGTGGAAGGAGGGGCTGACACACTGGTTGGTTGTGCTGCCACCCTGCAGGACCAGCAGGCTGGTGAAATGGGCTGATAGGAACTTCATCAAGTTAACAAGGATAAATACCAAGTCCTGGGAAGAAATAACCACATGCACCAGTACATGCTGGGGGTCAGCTACCTGGAAAGGACATTTGCAGGAAAGGACCTGGTAGACACCAAGTTGAACACGGAAGCACTGCCAAATACATCCTTGCTGCAAGTAAGACTAACTCCTGGGCTGCCTGAGCAGGAGTGCTGCAGGTCAAGAGTGGTGATCCTTCCCCTCTGTTCAGCACAGGCAAGGCCATGCCTGGACTGCTGTCTCCAGTTTTGGCCTCCCCAGCAGAACAGAGTGATGGACGTAGTGGAGAGAATCCAGCAAAGGGCCACAAAGGTGATTAAGGGCCTGGAGCATCTCACATATGAGCCAAGACAGAGAGTTAGGACTGTTCAGCCTGGAGAAGAAAAGGTTCTTGAGGATCTTATCAAAGTATGCAAAAAACCAGAAGGGACGGTGCAAAGATTGAGCAAGTCTCTTTCCAGGGGCACCCAGTGCCAACGGGCACAAACTGAAACACAGGAAGCTCCTTCTGAACATCACAAAACATTTTTTTACTCTGAGAGTAACTGTGCACTGGCACAGGTTGCCTAGAGAAAAGTGGCTGAACCAGATTCCAGTCATTCTGTGGTGCACCACAATGAAAGAACAGCATCACAGCCTTCAGCCATATGTCCTACCTTCACTCTGCTGCTATTCAGTGACTGGATTACACTTAATTCAAGTGTATTTACACGCTGCAGTCACACCTTTGATCATTGAGCACATACCCCAAGCAGCTGATGTTTCAAGCAAAAGATTGATTACTCTCTCTTAATCACCCTTCTTTGTCTTCCAAGTTGTTCTTGGATTCTCCTCCTGCACCCCTGAGCAACTGCTAAATGACTGTTCCTTGCAGTAATAGAAAAAAATGACAAACAGAGAAAAAGAAAACAAAATCAAACCTGACTAGCTGTTGGCCGCTTTTTGGGGTCCCACTGCAGCATGTCTCTCATGAGCTGCACTGCTTCACTGCTAGCATTAGGTATGAGAGTTTTTAGGTTGTTAGGTACACACTGAGGCCAGCGAAAATTCATGGAAGCTGAAAGTTGGTAGCCTTCAGGCCAGTCATTCTGGAAGAAAGAGATTTCCAAACACAACAGAAGTTCAGCTGTAAAGTATCAGTGCCTAAACACACATATTCTACCATTTACAGACTGTGTCCAGCTTACTCTGGTCTTATAATAAAAATTTCACTAAAAATCTTCACCTCAAACCTCTGGTGAGGGGTGACTCTTGCTGTACATCTGACAGAGTCAAGGGCACAAATGGAATCAGGAAACAGGAATCTTGCCATGATCCCAATTTTTAGCCTCTTAAACCATAGGTTTATATGCAACGTACAAGAGAAAATTAAATTCCCATCTAATGAAACCACATTTTGTTTGCTGTGCAGGGGTCCATTTTTCCTTCTCTATGTATCAGCTTTTATAGCATAATTACTGCACAGAAATGCTTACTGCACAGAAAATAAGTTATTACTTAGTTTATTATATCTGAAATCAATAACATAAATTAACAGTAAGCAGGAAAATTTATTCTTTTTATGCTTACTGCTACTGTGCCATTGTGCATTGCAGAACAGCTCCAGGATTATTGCAGTCTGGAATATCACTTCAGTTACCTTTTTTGGCGTTCCTAAGACTTGGCAAATTTTGAATATAGTATCAATTTCACTGGCGCCTGGGAAGAGAGGCCTCAGCGTGTAAACTTCTGCCATTATGCAACCAACAGCCCAAATATCTATTGGAGAACTATAGCAGGTGGATCTCAGAAGTACTTCAGGAGCCCTGTACCTGTAGAAGAAAGAAACAAAAGGAAATCCCAACAATCAACACAATTCAAACATACATGAAATCACTCACCCTTTCATTCTTTGCCACTGAGAGCAAACATTCTTTAAAAACCTCTTCTCCTGTACAGACTTTTCTTGTTTTTTTGAAATAAAACTACATACGCTTCTGTAAACTCTCTTACACCTTTCTGACACACAGCAACCCCAGCATGTTCCCACCTGCCTTACCACACTCCCTCTCTGCTCCTGTGCTGCTGCTAGCTGTAAACTGTCTTGCACTAACTGAAGCTTTTCAAATGATGCCGAGATTAAATAAAAGTTTCATAATGAAGAGGCATCAAAAGTAGTATAACAATCAGTACAAATTCAGTACTGTACTACTTTCAAGAGTTGACTGCAAGTTCCTACAATGTAGGTGAGTACTAGCACTTACCATCTTGTGGATACATAATCCGTGTAAGGAGGTCGAGATCGGATTTCTCGGGCTAAGCCAAAATCTGCAATTTTCACAAGTTCTGGTCCCATGCAAAGCAGATTTTCAGGTTTCAAGTCCCTGTGAAAGAACCCTGAAATTCAAATGAAATATAGTTGTGGACTGCAATGTTATTCACAGCTGTATCCTTTATTTTCCAACTGGATTGTTTTGCTTTAGTTCTTAGCATTGAAGCTGGAATAGCACCACACAGACATCAAAGTCGTATGTGATCAGCAGAGCAGATCAGTACAGTGGTGTTCAGTTAGATTGTGAAGAACAGTATGCAAAAGTTGGCTACCTTGTAACAATTCAGAGCACTTATTCAGACAGCTCTTTTTCAAGCGACACTTCTCTAACGTAAAAAAAAAAATCCACCATTTTAATGCTAGTTCTGGAAGCTGTCCAATGAAATTATTAATTAGATACATAAAATGTTATTTTAAACAGAATATAAACTAAAACTAGGGTGGGTTTTTTTTTTCACTTTGAACTTCTTTATAATCTGAGAACATAATCTGCAAGCACTCAACTACTCAACACCATGTAAGAGGACCTCAGTGTATTTTTTTAGTGCTCCCTGCATTCAGCAAAAACTGATAATGAATGAATATTTGGCAAGACTCTTTCAATACAAAGGAGGGAAGAGGGCTGGAATATCACTGACTACTGCCTCTGAAGTCTGCTTCCACCACTAGCCTGGAAACCTTGTCCTTATGCTTCCCTCTTGCAAGCATCTGAAACACCGTTCCCAGACACGGCTCCCTCTGTAGCACCTTACCGGAGCTCCGCATGCTCCTTTGCAGAGACTCCAACATGCTTACTTTTTCCATGGCTTTGAATTAGCTCCCACAGAGAATGGACTAAATATTGACATAGGATGTGTCTACATTAACCAGTATAAGTAGATTAGCTTTTATTTGTTAGATTAATGCATAACAGCACTGAAGACATAGTGCTGTAGGTATCAACTAATGAGAAGACTCCATCCTTTCTAGGGATGTAGAGTTGATATTCTGGTGCCAGCTTGAACTACTACTTCATTGTGAAAGGTATCAGGCAAAGCAGTCAAGGCTGTTCTTACCATTTAGTACAATCACTTCTGTATTTTGCTGCACGGACATGCACCAACAGAATGCTTGAGGCAATTTATTTCATTACAAACTTCTAAAAAGAGCAATCTGTTGTGTACTCAAATATAAAAAGATGCTTCAGAGTTTGAATGGACAAAGAATATAAGAAGTTTGCTTGGCAAGTATTTCTGTGCCACACAGGAGCAGAACCGAGAAATAAAGAGAGGGAAAAATGTTCATGTGATTTTTTCCAAAATTGTTGTGGAGAGAATCTTGGGACACTCATTCTTACATTCTTATTGGGAGCCACAATACCATCACAACCATCTTGCTGGGCTTACCAAACATTTCCAGGTGTTCTTAACTACAGATTTGCAACATCTTGGTAGAAATACAAGTCTAGTGTGGTAGTAGCAGGTCAGTGAAAAAGACAGTTTTGACATTGAACTGTTCAGTCTTCACAGCTATAGTAAGTTAAGCAGCAATAGCAGCTGTTCTGAAAGGCTGTGATCCATTTGACAATTTATTGAAAAAAGCTGGCTTAGATTTTTGCCTATAAATCATACTATTTTTCTGGTTTTATGTGTTATGTATGTCAGTGAAACAGACTGGAATTTATAGTTAGGTTTCAGATGAGTATGCAAGCCCCATCAGAAGAGCGAAAAAAGTCATTAGCTGGAAAACATTTTGCAAAACACAGTTAAATGTGTATTTCAAGTGAATTGTAATGCTAGTCCTTATAAGCCTTTCGCTTCCAGGACTTTGGTCACCAATGTCAGTTCTCTTAGGATAACCCAGAGAGCTGCCCAGCAACACCTTACAGTGTATCTAGTGGACAGAATTGCAGAGGTCAGCAAAAAAACATGAGGAAGCTTTTGTTAAAATAAGACATTTGTTTTGAGGGGTTTTTAATTAGTTAAGTGGATCTTGCTATTGCTGGCTGATACATCAGCTTTAGCTTTTATCACTGCTGTAAATAATAGTTGGAAGCCGATGCAAAAGCTTCTTGTCAATTGGACTTTATCACTTTAAATGTATCTTACAGAGAATGTGTGTTTTATTCAGGTATCTGCATGTACCTTGAGAAAAGAGTAATTTCTTCTTTATAATCAGTCTCAGGGACCTTTAAATCTATCATGAAATGTGTTCATTAACATCCAATGAGTTTGAGAGTGGTCAGCTGCCAGACTGACAAAGCTGAAATCTACAGAAAAGGAACTGAGCAAACCTCCAGAATGAAGTATTAGGCAACTATAAAATACAGGTGTTTTCAGTAATCTGAATCTCTCATACAGAGCCATTCTTTTGATGACTCCTTCTGCTAGAGTTAGTAATGCAATTGCCTGTGTATTAAACAAAAAACTTACAAAACCACTGTCTCCAACTTAGAATGTTTACAGCTAAAACATAACCTACCATGCTTATGAATAAATGCAAGCCCTTGCAGGATCTGATACATAATATTCCTAACTGTAGACTCAGGGAACAGTTTGTTTCTGTGGAATAAAAGGGAAAAAAATAAATATTAATGATTAAATTCATACATTACCTTATGCTATCTAATGAATCAAAGATAAAAGGTAGCAATGACAAATAAAACTGCTAGTCAGCTTTTCATATTTGTCTACTTTCTTTTCCAGCTACAGAAGAAATTCTTATTTCCTGTACAGTCCCTTGGCACAAAACTGACCATTTAACTAAGAATTAAGGAAATAAATCACATTCTTGAAGGTTTGACTTACACAATGTTTACCAAGCTCATGGCCTAGCTAAACTGTAGAGTATGATGCAAAGCATACTTTTACAGAAATCAGGGCTTTTTGTTTTCATAAGAAGGTAGGATATCAAGCATTTCTGTGACATTCCCAAAGATAATAGGTTTCTGTTAGAGATCCAAACAATTTTTTCAAAGTTCGTGATTTTATATAATATATAGCTACACACATATATATAATTATATACCATATAATTATATATATATATATATGTATATATGCCCAACTAAATCACAGTTTTCTATACCTGTGCATGCATAGTAAGTATATTTATGCTTAAAAAGGTACATTGTATCTGTGTGAATGCCATATAAAATAACAATAACCTTACTTTGTTAAGGAAGATTATTGTCATCTGCCAGGCTGATACTATGGTCCATAAAGAGAAACTATTCAAAGCAGGAACCCTTGCCCTCAGTTATCCTCTGATAGATGTTATTATGGCCCAAAGGTTAAAATTAAGACTTTATTAATGCTCCCGCAAAAACCAAAAAGGTACATTTTATTCAGAATGCTGACAAATGAAACAAACAGTCTTTGGTCATGTCAGTTCAAATTGTAAGGAAAAATAATTTCTGGAAGCAATCCAAATTTTGACACCTCTTGATTACTGTTCCAACTGCTTTTTATTTATTCATTTATTTGAGGAAGCCTTAGAAGAAGAGGTGGTGATACCAGCTCTCTTATAAAAAAGCACCACTGGAGTACCCACACAGAAATCAGAGGTTCTAGGTCCAATGCCTCCTCAGTGTAAGAACTGTTAAAAGCCCACAGTTCCTACCTCTCAAAAGAACACCCTACTCCTTTACCACACTAATCCGGGACAAGACACTGGAAACTCTCATTAGACTGGCTGGGATATGCTCAAAGGTGACAGTCACAATTCCTACTGCAGCCTGCACCTTTAAGCTATAGGGACCCAAGCCTAAACAAATGATCCAAAGCCCTTTGAACAGGAGTGTTAAAAGCACATTACACAAGTAATTAATTTATATCAGGAAGTGGTGATGCTGTTACATACCTCTCTTTCATTAACTGATAAAGATTCTCCTTCATGTATTCAAACACAAAATACAGATGATCATTTTCCCTGATAACTTCTTTCAGCTTTACCACATTGGCATGGTTTAATTTCTTCAAAGACTAGAAACAGAAAATACAAACAGGATTTTAGAAGAGTCTTAATATAGTCAAGAAGGAAAAAAAAAAAAACCCAACTTATTTCACTGTTGCAGAAGGATTAACTTCCAAAACACTTTGCTGTCTTAAATAATCGACAGCTCTGAGAACAAAGACCAGATCTCCAGGTATTACCACACACATATACAGTCTATGCAGCAATTTAATGTGCTGGTCATTCAAAAGCCAGCTACCTGCTATCCCAGTAAGTAAGCACCAAAACAATTGCATTTTCTCTGTAAGAAACTTCCCAATGGCAGAATTCACTTTTCTACACCTGCACTGGCATCAGTCAGGTCAGAGTCAAGACTAAAAACAACCCTGGAAAAACTTCCTTGGTATTGTGGATTAACCTTTGCAGGCAGCTTGTCAAACCTCCAAGTGGGATGGGGAAAATAATCAGAGAGGCAGAAAGTGAGACAACTCATAGGCTGACATACAGAGTTTAATGGGTAAAGCAAAAGTCAAGCATGCAAGCAAAGCAAAATAAGGGATTCCTTCATTGCTCCCCATGGGCAGGCAGGTGCTCAGCCACCTCCAGTACAACAGAGCTCCATCACATAAAATGGTTACTTGGGAATCCAATGCCATCACTCTGAAGGTATCCAGCTTCCTCCTCCTCCCCCCAGCTTTTGCTGCTCAGCACAATGTCACATGGATGTCCCTTTGGTCAGCTCTCTTGGCTGTGTCCCCTCTCAGCCTTTTGCCCACCTTCAGCCTACTCACTGACAGGGAAGCATGAAAAACAGAGAAGGCCTGAGGTTGTGAAAGCACTGCTCAATAGTAATTAAAACATGCCCGTGTTTTTAAGACTGTTTTGGTCAGAAATCCAAAACACAGATCTACAGAAGCTGCTACAAAGAAAACTAACTCTACCCTAGCCCAAGCTAGCAAACTTGGGTCTTCCTTCTTTTCTTTTTAGATTTTCAGTGTATTTGATGTCCATTTTTACATGGTACTGTAAGAAAAATGACCTGTGTTTTCTGCATGTTTTCAGTGCTGACTATAAATTAAGGAGGTCCTTTGAGCCTGTCCCCAGGGTTTTGTCACCATCAGAATTTCATGCTAAATCTGTCCCGAAGCCAACCACAGAGAAACAATTGCACATACAAAAGTTAATGCTGCACAACCAGCATGTGCTCTCAAGCTCTGAAAAACAAACACCAATCAACTCCAGGTGCTGTGACAGGAAAGCTCCCACTCACACACCTCTCACTGCAGGGAGGAATCAGCTCTCTACAACCAAATAATTTTTGTAAGACTACAGAATTTCACTAAGCATTTTTATAAGATTACCTACACTCCCCTCCAATGCAGAGTCAGGAAACAGAACTGTAATGTCATGTGCTACAGCTCACTTTGGGAGTAGTGTTCTGACAGAAGATTTGTAAAGAATTTGATGTTACCCCCAAATGTGACAGTGATCATCTAATTTGAAGTCAGCCATTGAACAAGACAAGTACCTTAACCTCTCGAAGGTTCATGCACTCCTCCCAGGAATAAAACTTCCTCTTCATTCTACAAAAGTAAGAGGGGAAAATAATGACTAATGCATTGAAAACATCAGATGTTCTTAGAACCAAAAGCCTCACTGCATCTTAACAACTCAATTCTTCCATCAAAATGTAAGATGTTAGCTCCTGTCAAAAAACATTACATCTCTAGACAAGGTATAGTTGAGTTGATTTACTAGAATACACACTCAAATAGAATTACAGTCAAATAATAACAGGATTACACAGGACTGCATTTTTCTGTCCATGTATATCTTGCTGAAAATAATTCAGAGCCTTCAACAAGCCCAGGCATGCTGTTTTTCTTTTGGGTATAACAAACTGCTGGAGTCTAACTATAAAAAGAACAAGGGTAGTTTTGACAGTTACAAACAACTCAGAGGAAGGTTTTGAAACAAATCAAATGAAGGTCCAATGACTTTACTGGGTCTCCCAATTTTATCGTATTCTCTTTACCCTTCTTCTCTGTATTTTGATTTCTTTGGAATTTTAGTATCTTGCTGTATTTCCACATTTTCCTTGTTCCCTTGCAAGGTGCATCTATCATGCCAACTGCTTTTTGAATTCTGCTTTCCCCTTGAAGCTTATAAAACAAACTGCATGGCAGTTTTCTCCTAAGACGGACTGTAACTCTGAACACACTGTTTGTGTGTAACCTATGGTCCTGTGTGTTCATATGCATTTTGATTACCACTCAGCTCTTTGAGATGTAACTCTGCTTTAGGACCAAAAGGATGAAGGCTCATACACAAATGCACACAGAGGATCACAGAGTAAAACTTACAAACATACTCAACTGAGTAGAGTCTGGATTTCAGAGGGAGTTAGGCACTCTCTGAAGATTTGAGCCTTTGCCTTTAATGATAATTCATAATTACTTATTATTGTAGCAAGTTTCCAGTTGGAAATCAGCTCTTATAATTAGAGTAGTTTAAGAACTACAGGCCCTTCATGTCATGAAGGGGTCTGGATTTTTTCTTTTTTTGTGGTGTTTCTGCAGTTACTGTCTTATGCACTCAGTTATTGGGCCACTTCTGTTTTTAACAAAGGACCTGTATTAACACCTAAGCTAAAAGAATACTTCTGGCTTGCTCTGATTTTTCTGAGTTTTTTCCATATTGCAAACTGAAAATTAAAGGTGCTTCTAGCAAGGTCTGATGCAGGCAAAATACCCTCAGCACAAGGGATTTAGAAAGTTGATAAAGCCAGCTATTGACTGCTCACACAAAACAGCACGGTACTGAAAGCTCTGTGGACAAGTCTGTCCCTTGTCATGGTTGGTATTTCAGGAAGGTGCCTACAATGCTTTACAGCTGTCTCTTACCATAGCTAGGACAAATAAGCCATTTACAAACTAAGGTCACTGCTGAAGCAGAAGAGAAAATCAAGTGAATTTCTCAAGGAATTTCAAGAAAATCTTAAGCTGAAAAGACCAATATGTAATAGCATAAAAGATACAATAATGGACAATGAGATCAATTCTGTTAATTATCACTGCAGTATTAATATTCCATTGAAAATTAGGCTACAAAAGATATGCTCCATGTAAGCAGCAACAAAATAGCTGTATATTCTAAAGGAGCATTGCAGAATATTCCAAATAATACATAATACACAAGTTAGACTGCACATAGCAGCAGAGTGCTGTTAAACAATAAGCCTATATATTTCACCCTCTTCATATCCTGCTGAGGCTTTGGAGGATACAAGGAACTTTTTCATTCTGCCCAAATATGCATTAAGTAATGTCTGAAAACACTTACTTTTTGATGGCTATTAGCTCTCCAGATTCAATGCTTCTCCCTAGGAGAACAGAGCCATAGGTCCCATCACCAAGCTGTCTGATAGTTTTGTACCTATTCATGATGAGGATACTTCAGCTGCAAGCGCATTTCAGTCCTTGGAGTTTCCTGTGTTTTTTCTCCTCCAAGTGTAACCAGTTCTTTCTGTGGCAGCATAAATATAGAGCACTCAGGACAGTGTGAACAGTTGCAGGAATCATGTTTTCAAGACTTAGCCTTTGGTCTGAAAGCACAGAACATAATCCATTTGATTTCTGTACCCTTCTGAGACTGTTTGCAGATTCCACTCTCCTCCAAGAGAACAGTCTCTGTCAGCCATACACAAACACTCGTCCTGGGCTCTCACCAGAAAGGGCCAGCCTGTATCTGGGTGTAACTGGGTACAATCCCCCAAGCCATTCCCATGCTAAAGCTAAAGGTACCTTATAGGCAGCCCTGATGGGAGACATATGCTAAAGTCAGAGGATTAAGTCTCACAGCTTGGAGAAAACCGTCTGCTACCAGAAAAAATGAAGCTTTACAATATACTAGGAAAGGAGCTGTCCTAGTCAATTTTTTAGGCATGTAAGCCCCCATCGTTCAAGTCACACTGCCATCAGTTAAACCAATATCCTGAATTTCCATATGGTTCTATGTGAGAGAGCATAGCCATATGCATTCCTTTAAACAAAATGTGCAGAGGAAGAATATTACATTTATGTCAGGTAAGACCAAATGTATTTTATTACAGCAACTCTAAACATGAACCAGTCTCTAGAAGTACTGACTACTACATATAGTAGTGCCATCAATTTTCCCAGAACTTGTATGAAATTATCTTTGCAATGCCAGCTATGGTGTCAAATGTGACCAAAACAAACCAATTGAAACATTTTTGAGGAATAAAAGTGAGTAGAGCAAAAAAACCTCCTAAAATAAAACAAACAAAAAAACCCAAATATACAAAACCAACCAAAACCAACCAAACCCAACAACAACCTCCCCAAATCCAAAACCAAACAAAACCCCCCAAATTCAAAACCAAACACAAAAAAAACCAACCCCCACCCAAATCAAACAAAACCCCCCAAAACCAAACAAAAACCCCCAAACCCCTACCAACAACAACAACAAAAAAAAACACAACAAAAAAGCACCCCCAAACTAAACCAAAAACACAACAAACAAACAAAAAACCCAAACCAGTCAGAAAACACTTTCTTCAGTGAGGAATGCACGTTAAAAAAACATGCCAGGGTGCACAGAAGTTAACCTATGGAAGGTTAACTTCTGTGGAAGCAGAAAACCACCTGTATGAAAACTCACGTACAAAACCTAAATGAAGTCTTCTCTGGTTAACTCAATCAGCACCATTTCTTGCAGAACTTAACAGTGAGGTCGTTTTAAAAATTTATTTTACTCGACCTTCAGACTGTTTCACCTGAGTTCCACTAAAATCTAGAAAAGAGCATAAGTCTGCGACAGTCTGCAGAGCTGTAACACGTATCAGCTAGTCTAAAAGTAGTATCTACACAAATTCACATCGTTAGAGGATGTAGCTATAAACTGCAAAAATATCTTGAAGTAAAAAGTGTTTTGATACTACATTTTCACCATGTTGTAACACCGTGTTCAGACTCTACCTCATCTATACACCTTTTCCCTCGCAGAAATCAAACAGTAAAACGCCTTTAACAGCAAGCCTAATCCAATGCATCCAGAGTGCTAAGTACAACTCAAACCTTCTATTTTGCTTATGAAGCCTTTAAATACGTATCCACTCCTATTTTAAGTGTTGAAGCAACGAGAACTGAAAGCGAAACTGGCTCACTCTGCCACAGCTGAGAAATGCAGACAGTAAACAAACAGCATGTGCCTTTTTAAACTTGTCCTGTGCCGTGGCAATTACTCGAAGGTACTACTAGCAGGAAGCAGAGAGAATAGCGCGGTTCAGAGCCGTGGGTGTCGATGGGCGCGGTCCCGGCGGCTGCAGGGTTTGTTAGAGCGGGCTCTGGGGATGCCCCATGAGCTGCACACCAAGGCAGGGACAGATGTGCGATGGCGGGTCCGCCCCTCAGGCCAGCTCCCGGCTCCCGCCCGGCCTCCGAGCTGCGGCGGCGCCCGATCGCCAGCCTCGGCCCCTGCACACTCGAGTGCCCCCTCTCCCGTTCCTCGCTGTACGAGAACGCGGCTCCTCCGGCTCGCCGTGCCCGTGCCCGGCGGGACTCACCGCGGACGCGCCTCCCCGCCGTGGCCCGGCCCTGCGCACAGGCCCGGAATGGCGGCGGCGCGGCCCCGCCGCCCCGCGGAGCAGCTGCGGCCCAGAGCGGCACCGCGCGG